>CALYDD020000155.1:0-35301 GCA_944472135.2 Trichobilharzia regenti | reverse complement strand
GGGCTTGTTGGATGTCCTGGATGTCTGGCCCCATTCAAAAAGGCGTATGAACCGAACTCCGGTCATCGGCTGCCAATGGATAGTGGACTCCTTACTCCACTCCTACTGCCTTGTAGGTCACACTTGGTTGTGTAAAGGCTAGAGCTGCACTCTCAAACAAAAGGCCGAGCGATTCTGGGGAAATCACTCGTACCAAATTCCCATGAAACTTCATGAACTCTCTTACAAATTGCCGCACCTGGGCAGCGATGATTCGAGACGTTCATGAAGCCGGCTCATCCTCCCGTAGGAGATAGCCGAAGTAAAGTAAAGTAAGTAAAGTAATACCACAAGCAGACTAGAGGGTGTGAAAACACACACACAAAAACAACCAGAGTCACGTTCTAGGTCACCCACCAGGAGAGATGACCTAATAGTGAACTCATGGAGAAAAATCTAAAAGTTCACTTCAACAAACTGAAGTAGTATGCGCTGAAGATGTTCCCTAGTACGGGGCATGCGATTCGCCCCTACAAAATGTAAGATGCTACTACAGGACTGGACCACGTCAACTCCTAACTTAGTGATAGGGAGTGAAGTGATAGAACATGTTGACCACTTCACCTATTTGGGAAGTTGTATTAGCACCAACGGACTGATTGGCGATGAAATCTTAGCACGGATCCGAAAAGCTCGAGCTGCTTTCGCTGACTTACACCATCTCTGGCGTAGGCGTGACATCCGGTTATCAGCCAAGGGACGTGTGTACTGCTCAGCAGTTCGCTCTGTCCTTCTCTATTGCTCTGAAACAAGGCCAATACGAGTTGAAGACATGAAAAGGTTGACTGCTTTCGATCACAGATGTCTGCGATCTCTGTCTCACGTTAGGTGGTGGTATAATAAGGTAAGTAATGTTGACGTTAGGCGTAGAGTGTTGGGCAAAGAGGGAAAATCAATCAACGAGGCTATAAAGTTACATAGACTGAGATGGTTAGGTCACGTGCTGCGCATGCCTAACCATCGCCTCCCCCGACGGGCATTGCTAGCTGATATAGGTGCAGGCTGGAAAAGAGTAAGTGGTGGCCAAACAAAACCATGGCCTCATCAATACATGAAATCCTTGACAGTTAAACTGAGTCGGTCAGGTAGGGAGATGCAGACTTCCGGGTTGGGGCCCTCGGGACTGACTCTAGGAATCAATGGCTGGAGACAATAGGTTACATGGCTCAAAGTCGTTGTCAATGCCTAGCGCAGATGTATTCAGTCTCTGTAATCTTTCATATTCCTTTCTACCATTACCCATTCAGTTTCGCACTTATACTTGTCAAACTCTATTGATTCTCTTCACTCATCTTCTTGTCTACCTCTGTGTGCTATTTGGAACGTAGCAACTCGAACTGCTGCACTTTGGTGCCAAGTTCTATGTTGAATCCAGACAGACAGACTAGTACGGGGCAGGGCAATGAAAGCTCGTCAAATAATCCATCCAGCTGGGTGAACACAACTAAATCAAAGAGATGCATTTTCCAATAAGCAACAGTTAGTACGGTATCAAGTACGATATAAAAATATAAAAGAGGAATAATTGAATTCACAGAATATACACATTAGATCATAGGAAGCATTAGAAAGACAGTTGCAGCGAAGAGAAACTCCTCTTTATTTTCGACGAAGTCATCAACTGACTGACTGACTGACCAGTTTCAACATAAAACCTTCCGCAGATATGCATCAGTTCCAGTTGCCATACTCCCTCTATGTAGCACATAAGGCAAGAGAAGCGAGATTCAAAACACAGCTAATAGACATAAATATGGGGCAAAAAGAAACGTAATATAGAAAAAAAATAACACTTTATTGGACAGTATAAATCACAAGGAGTGGATGCATCCGAGGCAACCACTGAGAACGATTTTGAGATGTATCAGAAATTATCTCCCGAAGAACCCAACCAGTCAGGAAGTCTACACCTCCCCACGTGGCTGGCTGGCTGGCTTAAACTAACTGTTATGGATTTCGCTGACTGATGAAGCCATGTTTTTCGTTTGACCACCATGTGCTAACTCTTTACCAACACGATCAATCCTATGTCAGCTAACATATCTCGTCAAGGAAAGAGATTAGCTAGGGATGTATGCGTAACACATGTCCTAACCATCTTACACTGTCCAGAATAAAGCCAGTATTATTACCATTATTTTATGTAAAGATCCTGGACGTAGAGATCTTACACTGTATATTATGCTAAAACTTTGCTCAGAAGAAAGCTGCTACTATCAATATCAAATTGCACCATTAACGAAACAAAGAACGGATGAGGTGCCTAAAAGTTTCTTTTATTATATTTATCCCAAATTCTAGGTCGATGACGGTAAGGACAGTAAATCTATGCAATCGTTTCCTGATATATATAATTCTCTTGGGTTCCGAGTGGAACAGAGGGCTTCAAAAGCACATTTCCATTTTTTTCCACTTCCTTGAAGCACTCTTTACCTGGCCCCACATGATTGCCCGTCAGCTCTCACCTTCTCATCATATGATCTCCTCCATGTCACTCTAAAACCCACGCCTAATTCGTCGCTCCTTCCCGTGTGGTGTTACAGTCGAGTGATGGTCTGGTTAACGTGCTATAGCATTCAACGATCTCCTCAGTAACATGTATCCCATTCACCTCCACTTTTTCTTAATCATATTTGCTGAGCAATAGGTTCTTGACTGGTTTGTTCATCGTCAGGATTTTTCTTGTTACCCCCCTTCTGCCAGTTGTTTGACGGAAGTCTGCAGTGGCTTGTTAGGAATGCTTTACGTGACGCCCTAGGCATATTTCTGACCCACATAGAATAACTGACTTAATATGTGTATAGGATGTTCAAGTGAAGACAATATTTGTCGGCAGTACATTGTATGACATGAAGTCCCTCCATCTACAAAAAAAAGGCTCAGTCCTTCACATTTTCCCTTCATTGTATTCTTGAAATGATGTACAGCTCAAAGAAGAAGAGAGGTGGTGGTATTGCCACTTTTATTAATTCTCAGTGGTCTACTGCCAACAACGTCTGCTTCAAATTCTCAAATGACAATATTGACTGTATAACTGTAAAATGTCGACCTAAACACTTACCCAAGTACAGCTCCATTTTTGTCACAAATATCTATATCACACCTTGTTGCAGTCCCTCAGAACTATCTATCTTCGCTGATGAATTCACTATTTTTGCTGCTGCTTCGTTTGGTAACTCCTTATCTATAGTGACTGGCGACTTCAACTCCAGTGACTGCAGTTTTATTACATTGCTGGGCCATGAAAATGTTGTTAATTTCCCAACTCGACAAAATACTTCACTTGATTTAGTATTTGTAAATGATTCTGGAATATACGAAGCTCGTAAAAGAGCCCCGCTCTTCAATTCTGATCATTGTATTGTACGAGTCTTACCCAAAATTTACGGAAAGTTACACAGTAAAGCCCTCTCAAACTTGTCTAAGAAAGTTGTTCACAGATGCTACTCAAATGAGAACGTACATCATCTTAGAAACATGCTCAGTGACACAAGATGGGATTTGTTTAATGTTGATTCACTTAATGACAATATCTCTAATATTACATCCTATCTGAAATTCTGTTTTGAAATCTGTTGTCCAAAAGAAACACTATTCGTCAAATTTGACCGTTTCTCCTCGCCTCAACTTAAAAAGCTTCGTAGAGAGAAGGAAAAACTATATAAAATCAAAGATAAAATTGGTGTAAAAAGAACTAACTTCTTAATTAAGTCTGAAATGCAGAGGTTGAATGTAATATATAACCAGAAATTCATGTCCTGCAAAAATCCTTCTAATATGTGGAAACTATTTAAGGAAATCACTGGTGGTAAGCAGATAAACAATATTCCATATTCTTTTGATGTATGTACTCTTAACAAATCTTTTATTTACTCTCCCTCAAATGCCATGCTTCCCAGCATCACTTGTGTTAATAATAGCCCCTTTCCAGGTTTTAACACAAATGATGTTCAAAAGTGCCTCAAGTCTCTAAACCCTTCCCAGAGCTTAGGTCCCGATTATGTACCTAGTATTATTTTTAAAAAGTTTTCTGATATTCTGTGTCACCCTCTTACTGATCTATTTAACAAATCTTTTTCCGATAATATTGTGCCTGCCGTTTGGAAGGACATTAAAGTTGTACCCATACCTAAATCTTCTACTGGAGCATGTGTCAAATTTAGACCCATTGCTATTACGTCTCCTTTTTTGAAAACTATGGAGAAATTACTTTTACTTAGTCTTGAACCTTCGCTTAAATCCTTTAATGACCCTAAACAATTTGCCTATAAGCACAGTAGAAGCACTTTAGATGCAGCTGCCGTCTTATATCATAACATTGCTTCCAGTCTAGACAAGGGGGCTAAATTTGTTCGTTGCGCCTTCCTAGACTATACATCTGGTTTCGACTCGGTCCCTAGGGACATCTTATTAAATAAACTTGCTGCTAGTCAAACAGAATGTTGGGCTGTTAACTGGTTGCATTCCTATTTCTCAGATAGAAAGCAGTACACCGTATATAAAGGGAAGTCCTCCACTTCATTGCCTACTGAAGCTGGTGTCCCTCAAGGTGCTGTTCTTTCTCCTTTTCTTTTTTCTTTCTTCTTGCACGACTTGCCTCACTCTGATGAAATAAACTTTGTGAAGTATGCTGATGATTTAACGGTTTCAATGGCTGTTAACTCCCAGCTAGATTGTACTAAAATAAATAGCTTTCTATCGGAAGTCAGCAAATGGTCTGAGTCTAACGGTCTTAAACTGAATCCTTCTAAGTGTCAAACTGTTGATTTCAGCTTAAGATGTAAACGACAGTTAAAAGAAGTCATCGATTCTCATGACACTTGTAAAATTGACGACAATGATATAGGAATCAAATCAGAAATTAAGTATCTTGGACTCATTCTCTCTTCTGATCTCTCCTGGTCTTCCCATGTCTTAGCAATCTCCAGTAAAATATTCCGCCTGACATTTTACATTAAGAAGTTAAGACACTCGGGTATAACTCAACCCCTCATCCTACAGTTCGTAAACTCTTGCATCCTACCTATTCTTCTTTATTGCTCACCCTTATTCTTTCCTGGTTTGCTTAAAAAAGACTATGTCACAATTCGTAGAATACTGAAGACTGTCAGTAGAGTGAGTGGTGTCCCAGTGGACCACATAGTTAACGTCGTTGTCGATAGGCATTTGACTTCGTGCAATAAATTTGCTAAAGGGATTTTGTCTGACTTGGAGCATCCACTTTACCCTCAGCTTTCACCTTGCATCTCCTCAGGTAGAACAAGGAGTAACTTCAGAAAACTGTATGCTCGCACGTCTAAGTATAAGAATTCTATGATACCATACTTGGCACGTATTTTATGTGATGAAAATAGTGTCAGGCAAGAATTAACTAACCTTTTTCATCTAGTAAATAAACAATTTCCTCCATCCATCCTTATATACCTTCAAGTTTTACTTTTATTACTTCTATTATATTTATGGTCCTGTTGCTTCTTTGTTTTACTCTCATAATTGCAAACACCAACTTATCTCCATGACGGCTGTAATCTTTGTTTTTCCCCTCACCATATCATGTAAAGAGAACATTATATTCAATATTTTTAAACATGTTAGGATTTCTATACCACATTGACAATACTGTGTGGCACAAGCCAACGGCAATTTTCACTTGTATTCTTATTATTATTACCCTAGCTACTATCATTATTATTGCTATCTCCATTTTATATGCTGCATGTTTTTGACACTACCTCTATTGTAAATATGGAAAATTTTCTGTGTGATTAATTTTATTTATAATTTGAGGAAATTAGATGTAATATTGTGATTAATGCTGAAAATTCCATTCTGTATCACAAGTACTGTTTTTGGAATAAAGCAAATCATTATTATTATTATTATTATTATTATTATTATTATTATTATTATTATTATTATTACAGCGGTAGATTGGATGTCAATTAAAACTTCATCCTAATTTAGGACTATTCAGATGGTCTACAAACTTGCCTTGTAACCGTAAGGTTTTGGGTTCGAACCCCAATGGGTGAGTACGGATGAAGGGGCCCAAATGAAAGGACGAAGCAGCTGATCAGTACTCCCTAGTTTTCAACCATTCTATAACTGATATCAATCGGTGATCGAACACTTGGAACAAGAGGTGTCGACAAGGCAATGTCAAACTGATTCACTGACAAAAATGAAAAGCTCATGAATATAGACATCAAAAAAGAAAAAAGGCTCGAATAAAAAAAATCCAAGTGGAAGTAAAACATAAATGATGAAGCATATACAACAGGTAGAGTATAATCATACAAGGAAAACCACTAAAGACAGTAAAGAATGTTGATATAGTTGATGAGATTCAGGTACATGAATATTTGTAGGCACAAATTATGGTACTTACTAATATTAAGTAGTATAAGTTTTTGAAATAAAAAAACGGGAGCACGTCTTACAAGAAGCAAAGTAAAGCATTGAGGGCAGCTTTCTCCTTTTTTTTAATTGCTTGTTTGCAGGGATCTTATTTAATTGGTTACAGGATATCATCACGAGATAGCCGTCCAGTACTTCCTGCAGGTTTTCCAATGGTTTCTTAACCGATATCAGAGCGTGATGAAATATTTCCTCATTGGCTTCATATATATATTCACTTAAAATTTAGTGATTCGACAATTAGTTCAATCCTAAAGTCTTTGAACCATTTAGAAGCCCTGAATTGAGATCAGTCACAGAGTTTTCAGACCTCGATTTCTGTGCTAACTACTGCATATCTACACAGTGATTTCAGCGGAATAATATAAACACGCCTGATCTTGCTTTCACGCTCCTTCTTAGCTGACATTCTCATCCGTGTTGTATGTAGTTGAAACGGCGTTGCACATGGTAAGTCGAACAAAAAACTTCCTTTAGACTTCTCACATTGATGCTAGTGACTGATGCTTGTTGTTGCTGTTGTCAGTCTGAGGAGGTACTTTAATCACTTCTGTGTTCTCTATGTTCACTTGAAGTTCAACTGTTGGTTTGCAGTGATTTGATTGGTTCCAGGATTTCATGATGAACTGACGCCATTTAGAAGACCATTGGAAAACCTGGGAGTATTACATATATGTTTCGTCCTAGATTGGGACTCCTCATAAGTATGCACCCACCACAACGGCTCGGAACCAGGACTAACTGGTTACAAGGCAAGCTAACTCGTACACCATTTAACTCCTGGAACCCCACCCAATGACCGGTCCATGAATTCCAACTTCTGCCAATTCATGACATAGCGCGCAACCACTAGCGAATGTCAGCGGTGAGTATTCGTCCTCACACCCGTCCTGCTGTACCCCACTGTTCACTACTTCTCACTAAAATCCAGGTAACTACTACCAACCTGACTAGGACCAGTCACTAGTGAGCATCTCAATGATATTCAAGTGTTGGTTTGTAGGGAGTTGATTAGTCTCAGGATTTCATCATGAACTGACGTTGGTTAGAGGACCATAGGAAAACCAGGCAGGGAGTACTGGACAGCTAGCTCCTTCGTCCTTGTGTGTGTGTGTGTGACTCTTCATCCATTGAGGTTCGAATTCAGGACCTTGACTCGTCTTCACAGATTCTTCTGACCACTTGTTGATTTTCGAGTTTGTGCGTTATAAGACATAAATCATCTGCGAAATCCAGATCTTCTACGGCCTTTTATTCGGTTCACCAAATGCCAGCCGTTTCCCTTTCCATAGTTCGTCTCACACGATAAAGTTCACAACACTATCGGGCAGATTATCGGTGAATGTAGACACCCAGCCTTGTTGCAACTCTTATCTTCACTTCAATAGCTTCGCTGAGCTTTCTGTTGTAAATCCCTAGCCATGTGACATCATCATATTGATGTTGAATAAAATTCATACACATTCGCAACACTGTATTCCACACAGATTTAAGTAGTTTCCAAATTATCTCACAGTTGATGCTGTCTAAGGCCCTTTTCAAAGTCGATGAAGTTGAGCTACACATAATTGTGGTGCAATCATCTGATCTACGCATAACTAACTTGGCTTTTTTCCCTGAATTGAGACAGAAATAGGTAGAATGAGATATAAAGCTAAGATCAAGAGACTGAAGATCAATAACAAAGAGAAGAAATGTGTACCAACGGTTAGTAAGCTTTAGAACATCGAGTAACTTAGTCTGATCTGATGTCAAGTAGAACTTTTGAACAAGTTTCATAGATTTTATAAGAAGTATAACCTTATTAACTGTATATATACACTTTGCAATATAAAAAAATTGTGCGGGACAAAAGTAGTAAGTAAATCTGCAGGGCATTGGTCTTTAGTATTCCAAGGACCTCAACCAGGTAACAGTCTACACTTCCTTACGTGGGTGGATGGCTGGCTGGTTGGCTTAAACTAACTGTCAAGGACCTCATGGATTGATTTCATGTTTTCGTTTGACCACCATGTACTAGCTAATTCTTTTCCAACCTGATCCATCCTATGTCAGCTAACATCACCCGTCGAGGAAGATGATAGCTAAGCATGTACACTACGCGTTCTAGCCATCTCAATAGATTCACTTTTACAACCTCATTTATTGATTTCCCCTCCTTACCTAACGCCTAAACACTCGACGCCCAACCTTAATATTACTCACATATTATTACGTCACCTAACATGGGAGGTAGAAGGAAGACAACTATGATCAAAGACACCCAGCGCCTTCATGTTTACCACTTTGAATGGCCATATCTCACAGCCATAAAAGAAGACGAAGAGAACTGCTGCTTTGTAGTATACACATCCTTTGGTCGATAGCCAGCCGGATATCACGTCTACTAAGTCACAGATGTCGTAAGTTGTCAAATGGCCACACGAGTCCTCTATATCTGTGCTGAGGTTTCGATTGTGGTCAGATCGTTCAGGCTGATACAATTAACCGAATCGGTGAAGTAAGTGGTCAGCACACATAATACGTGAAGGCGAACAATACTACCTTGTTAGCCCGCCTCCAAGGTTCAAGTAGCTGGCCAAATCGACGTACGAACATCCAATATTTCAATCGTTTTGAAAATAATAACTGATTGTACCATAATAATATGAAGAATATTTAAGTTGTTTGAATAAAGAAAGAATGAACATATTTCCAGACTGGATAATACAAGTTCATTTTATGTTGTGGATTCTCTCGTCAAATGCACACATCATAAACAGTATTAAAATATAAATTAAAAGATTTTTGATTATAATTTTTTCACAGCAGGTTGGAAAAGGGTAAGTGGTGGCCAAACAGAAACATGACCTCATCAATCCATGAAATCCTTGACAGTTAAACTGAGTTAGGTAGGGAGATGCAGACTCCCGGGTTGGGGCCCTCGAGACTGACTCTAGGAATCAATGGCTGAAAACAATAGGTGACATGGCTCAAAATCGTTGTCAATGACCAGTGCAGATGTATTCAGTCCCTGTAATCTTTCATATTCCTTTCTACCATTATCCATTCTGTTTCACTCTTATACTTGTCAGACTGTATTGATTCTCTTCACTCATCTTCTTGTCTACCTCTGTGTGCTATTTGGAAGGTGGCAAATCGAACTGCTGCACTTCGGTGCCAAGTTCTATGTTGAATCCAGACAGACAGACAGTGACTTCGAGTTATAGGTAGAAAGTATAGGCAATATAATTCCAAAAAAATGATGTGAGTAGACGGATCATTCAGTGTTAGAAAGGGGATAACTAATTATATTATAATAAGACAAGAGGAGAGAGAGAGAGTTGAGATTTCTCTTGGAAACAAGTGTGAACTAAAGACAGGATACAAGACTGAATGACAGAGTGAATTTATACATATTATGGGTAGAGAGAGAGTTCAGGAGGGTGGAGGAGTGAACAGTAAAATAAAATAATAAGATTGAATTGAAAAACAAACGGGTGGACCGAAATCCAAAATAGTTGAAAGGAAACCAGTTTTTATGTGTCTCTTAGGTGTAAAAGAGAAGATGTATTCACAGGAACCAAAAAGAACATTTCCCGTCGCTGGACACTCATTCCACTTTACATCACGATATGCTCTAGTTAACTAAGTCAAAAGTAGATGAGTATCCTCGTCATGTCAACTCAACAAATCGCACTTACCAAATCACCTGTACTTGTGGCAGCAAGTACACAGGAAGGACTGAAAAGAGAGCGTCTACTAAATTTTCTGAGCATATCCCTAAAAGTCTCTGTATGAAAGGTAGAAAAGTGCTCCCAAGTGCAAATGCCAGATAATACCTAACTGACGACACAGGACATACAATGGAAATGTGTCAGATTTTTAAAATAATCAATGCACTAAGAAAACACTTAACACATGAGGTTAAGAAATCCACAGCGGACCTTTATACGCCGAATGAATCCGTTTCTAGGTGAGTCTAAATGGTTTAATTTAATGCCGAAAACTAATAACCCGAATAGGATGTATGGTGTTGTTAGAGTTCATAAGTCAGGATACCCTATTAGACCTATAGTTGATTTTAGAAATTCACCTACCTATGAACTATCTAAACATTTAGCCATGGTATTAAATCCCTTAAAAAGCCATTCGAAATCTAGACTGTCGAATTCTTATGAACTAAAACACAGATTAGATAATTTAAAATTAGATAATGAAGAGAAAATGGTTAGTTTTGACATTGTCAGTTTATATACACGTATACCGCTAATAAATATGGCTATAGAGGCAGAAGCTTTGAAAATAGACCCAGAGACAACAGCAGACTTGATGACGCCACTGATGGAGGTGTGGAAAAAGGGAAAAGTACCAAAGGATTGGAAGAAAGGATGCTTATTCAAACTACCAAAGAAAGGAGACTTGAGTCAATGTAAAAACTGGCGTGGAATTATGCTCCTGTCCATTCCAAGAGAAATACTAAGCCGCATCATCCTGGAGAGAATCAAACAAGCCAACATGGATGAAAAACTCTGACCGGTACAAGCTGGATTCAGGAGAAACAAGTCATGTATTGATCAAATCGCCACACTACGGATCATCATTGAACAAAGCTTGGAACGGCAGGCAGTCACCTCTCTATCTCAACTTCAAAGACTTCGACAGCGTCGATCGAGAGGTGATTTGGCAACTACTTCGCTACTACGGGGTCCCATCGACAATTATACATCTCATCCAACAGTTATACGACAATGCTTCATGCCAAGTAATCCACAACGGGAAACTTACGGAAGCCTTCGAAGTGAGGACGGGAATGAGGCAAGGCTGTCTATTATCGCCAATGATCTTCCTGATTGCAGTAGATTGGATAATGAGACAGACAACGGGAAATGAGGAAACAGGCATAAAATGGACTCACACAAAAAACTTGGAGAATCTGGAGTTCGCCGATGATATATGTCTGATTTCCCACAAACCGGAAGATATGCAAGTGAAAAGCAACAAGCTGGCAGGAGAAGCATCCAGAAAAGATAGGACTTCAAGTGAACATAGATAAAACAGCGGTGATAAAGATTCTTGGCCAACACCAACAGCAACAACAGACAACAATCAGCCTGCATAAATGGGAGGAACCTGAAAGAAACAACCTCCTTCACCTGCCTACCTGGGAAGCATCGTTTCAACTACAGGCGGTGGAACTGACGAGGATATCAAAGCCAGAATCGGGAGAGCAAGACAAGCTTTCATTACTCTCACCAAGTCTGTGTGGAGGTCAACAGCACACCCAGCATCAAAAATAAGATCCAGATTTTCAACTCCAATGTGAAGTCAGTGTTACTATACGGATCAGAGACTTGACCAGCGCGTCATAAAGAGCATCTCAAACAAACTTCCGACCTTCATTAACAGTTGTCCTCGCTCAATACTCAAGATCAGATGGCCGGCCAGAAAACATCAGCAACAGGGTGGGATCTCTGGGATTGAGTGAACCAACTGAGCAGGAACCGATTGTGAAACAAATAGGCAGGAAGAAATGGAGATGGATTGGCTGGCGGTGCTCTGAGGAAACCATCAAGTGACATCACACGACAGACCATCGTTCGAGTGGAACCTGAGGAAATGGGAAGCGGCGAGTTGGTCGTCAGTGCAAGGGTGACTTGGAGGATGTCGTGTGAAGGGGAAATGAAAGCATGTGGGCAGGCCTGGAGCGGAGTGAAAAAGTTGGCAGAAAACAGAAGGCAGTGGAGATGGGCAGCTGAAGCCCTATGTTCCTCTAGGAATTAAAGGATACAATAATAATAATAATAATAATAATAATAATAATAATAGAGGCAGTCAGAAACGAACTCATTTCTGACCAAGAATTGGAACGTAGGACAAAAGCACCACTTGAGGACATAATGCTGGGAGTCCAGCTGTACCTCCCTTCCACAATATTTGAATTCCAAGGGAAAATATACGAACAAACTGAGGGATTTGCCATAGGATCACCAACATCCCCGCTTGTGGCAGATATATATTCATGGATAGGTGGCAAAATCTGAGCGACTGAAACGTTCAGCCCCACCCCAAAAGTATGGTGGAGGTATTTAGATGACACATTCACTGTACTTAAAACACAGGATATAGATAGATTTTTCGAACACATTAACTCAAAGGCGGCGGCAATTCAATTCACTTATGAATTGGGAAGTCAGGAAGGGGAACTTCCAATGTTAGATTGCAGCGTAAAAAGAAAATGTTTACAGGAAACCCACACATTCGAAAAGATATTTGTATTTCCGATCATCCCATCCTATGTCAGTGAAAATAGAATTGGTGAAGTGTTTAAGTAATAGAGCACAAAAACTAAGTATTACCAAGGAAAATCTAAGACACGAAGTGAAGCATATAAGAGAAGCTTTGAAATTGAATAATTACCCTGTCTGTCTGGATTCAACATAGAGAATAATTACCCTGACGAATTAGTCAGGAAATATGTAGGGAAATGTAGAAATAAAATAAATAATGATAGTAGTGATAGTGACAATAATAATATTAATGACGGCATGCATGTCAAACATGCTCACGATCATAACAAAATCAACAATGTGCGTCGGTGGCACAGTGGTTAGGACTCTCGCCGACCATGCACATGGTCCGGGGTTCGAGCCCGCACCGACGCACATCTGATATCTATGGTCGGCCTGAGAAATTTGGGCTACCGATATCCATGCTGAAAATTCCATACTTGTACCGAAAATACAGTGTGGAATCAAGCTGTAAATCAAAAAAAAAAATAGGGAATTTAAATCATCAGTAGTACTTCTATACAAAGATGGAACCTCTGAAATTCTACAAAGAATTCCTAACAATGCAGGAATAAATGTGACTGGCGTTCAAAAAACCCACAAACTCAATTAGAAATAAGAGTTGTCGGGTAAAGAATCAATCCTGAGGAGCCTTTAAAACAATACAACTTAGTTTAATCTAAAACCCTGCTGCTGGAATGATTGTTAGGTCGAATACATAGGTGAAAATAGTAGAACAGGAGCAGTCAGACTGGTTGGACACAGAAACCTAGCAAAATCTAGATTAGTTGACCCTAGTAAGATAATAAGAAATCTGGAAAACAGCTCAGCTATAGCACTCACTACATGCAGTCACACACACACACAACCACACAATAGGCTGGATGGGATAAGATGACAGTTTTAAAATATAATGTAACAGGGTAGAGGGAGGGAGAGAGAGATTGATAACGGAAGCTTTATGCTCATCGAATACATGCTCAATAGAAATGATTCAACACCTGTCCAGCTAGACACCTGGAAGTTCTCCTACACCCAGGACGAATGGGGAAGAAATAAAGAAAACTATAAAACTCAAGTTTCGAAGTTTGTGTGATTATAATTGGCGATATGATTATATGAACTATAAGTAAGTTGTGTTCGAAACATTGTCATCCAGTTAACAGTAATACTGTGTGTTTTTTTCCCTGTATGTGATATATCTAATAAACAAATCAATATAGAATTACATGCATACTACGACCATAGGGCACATAAATATCAATACAAAGGAGAGCTTACCATTTCTATGTGTTAAATGTTCCATATGATTTAGCGTATTCAATGCTTCCCCACCGGGGTAATTATTTTGTGCCGCTTTAGTTAACACCAGTGAACAGGCAGCATTCACAAGGAGATGAGTATAACAACATGAAATAAGTAAAAGACGAATGACTGTTATTCGTTTAGGCAGAGATTTCTTTTTCCATAGATTCATATATAATACGTCTCCTCCTTTAGAAGATAACACTGGTTTCTCTCTAATAGTTTGCGTAAAAAAATTGTAAAGAATAAAAGACAAAAATATACATAATTGAGATTTAAATGAATACAAAGTGACAGTGAGAAGATAAACCTGAAGAGGAATTTACGGTTGATTATATTTATTATTATTATTATTGACTATTCTCTTGGGTTCCGAGTGGAACATCATAGGGCTTCAACAATACATCTATACTTCAGCTGGATCCAACGATCTTCCATAATCTTTCATCTTCTCCATGTTACCCCCGCACCGACGACCAATTCATCGCTTCCCAATTAGGATTCCACTCGAATGATGACCTGCACTGTGCGCGCGATATCACGATTCCACGGCCTCCTCCTCCTCAATGTATGCCTGATCCATCTCCATTTTCTGCTACATATTCAATTGAACGAGAGGTTCTTGGTTGGTTTCTTGTTGCTTTATTCCTTCTAGCAGGGCCGGATGGCCATTTGATCTTCATTATGAAGCTAGCGAAGGTGGCACCTGTTGATAAAGGTCTGTAACTTGTTGGAAACCTTTTTCGTAATATGCTGGCCAAGTTTCCGACCCATATTGAAGAACTGACTGACTGACTTCATGTGTGTGTGTGTGTTGAAAATCCACATTGTATTCTTTATTTCACAGAGTGCAGTGCAAAAGATTTCATGTTGATGAAGGCGTATCTTGCCTCTTCGATTCTGGCTGGTGTTGATATCCCCGTCCGTTTCAACTGCCTGTAGTTGAAACGATGCAGCATTTGCGTCTAAGTATAAAAATTCTATGATACCATACTTGACAGCAAGTATTTTATGTGATGAAAATAGTGTCAGGCAAGAATTAACTAACCTTTCTCCCTCATCTAGTAAATAAACAATTTCCTCCATCCATCCATCCTAATATACCTTCAAGTTTTACTTTTATTATTTCTATTATTGATAGGATCCCACATATTTTGGTATTGACTGTTTAAACTTGCATATATGGTATGTTATCATTCTCACACATTTTGGTATTGACTGCTAATTTTGTATATTATCATTCTCACGCATTTTGGTAGTGACTGCTAATTTTGTATATATGGTATATTATCATTCTCACGCATTTTGGTAGTGACTGCTAATTTTGTATATATGGTATATTATCATTCCCACACATTTTGTTACTGACTGTCAACCTCGCACATATGGTATATTATCATCTCTCACGCACTTTGTTATTGGCTATTAAGATAAATTATTTCAAATGCTGTTAGCTGTCCATATTGTTGTAAAATGTATAAATACCATGGCTTTCTTTATCGTTGTTGCACCTCAATACACAGTCACAGTCCAGCCTTTGTCTTTTGATATTTGCGTGCTTTACCAAGTCGGAAGGTACGACGAGCAGATAGACAGATTAGTTCAGGCGCAGACAGAATAAGGTGAAAACGTCTTCATTCAATTCACTACAGTTATAACAAATTGGCGACGGGGTTTACCTTAATTCAGTGCAGTTATAACAATTGGCGACGGGGATTTACTTTAATTCATCGCAGTTATAGCAAGCAAACGACGACAGTTTTTATTCTGTTCAGCGCAACTACATAACATTTTTGACTGTGTTAATTACAACCCAATTATAATGTCTATCTCTCTGGACGATCTTCCGGTGACTGCAGTTGAGGTTGCCAGACACACACTGCGTGATCCAGTTTTACAGCAAGTATCAAAGTTCATCCGATTTGGCTGGCCTCCACATGTTCATTCAAATGTTTTAAAACAGTTTTACCAGCGACGCCAATCCCTATCCATCGTCAATGGATGCATAATGTTTGCTGATCGTGTTGTCGTTCCAGCTAATCTTCGTGACCATGTGCTTTGGCAGCTTCATATATCACATCCTGGTGTTGGGAGAATGAAGGCGATCGCTCGCAGTTATGTTTACTGGCCCAACATCGATGACCATATCGAAGACCTCGTTCGCAAGTGTAGTAAATGTGCTCAAGCATCAAAGTGTCCACGCAAGACAGAACTATGTTCCTGGCCACGACCGGACAAACCATGGTCCCGTGTTCATGTTGACTTCGCTGGACCGTTCAATAGTATGCATTTCTTAATATGTGTCGACGCGTTTTCCAAATGGCCAGAGATATTTCCTATGCATTCTGCCACATCAATTGCAACAGTGTCCCACCTACGTCAACTATTACTGAACGTTTCGTCGACACCTTTAAGCGTGCTTATGCAAAAGCGAAGGGGGAGGGAACAACAGAAAAAATTTTTGGATAAATTCTTGCTGCATTATCGTACGAATGAAAAAGGACAGTTATGTGTCAGACACACAGATCACGCTCTATCCAGTACCACGCAAAGGTCAACTCGACAAAGAAGAGCTCCGAAACCTTTTCAAACAGATCCAAAAAGCAAGTCCTACACTCTTTACGGGGGGAGGTGATAGGATCCCACATATTTTGGTATTGACTGTTTAAACTTGCATATATGGTATGTTATCATTCTCACACATTTTGGTATTGACTGCTAATTTTGTATATTATCATTCTCACGCATTTTGGTAGTGACTGCTAATTTTGTATATATGGTATATTATCATTCTCACGCATTTTGGTAGTGACTGCTAATTTTGTATATATGGTATATTATCATTCCCACACATTTTGTTACTGACTGTCAACCTCGCACATATGGTATATTATCATCTCTCACGCACTTTATTATTGGCTATTAAGATAAATTATTTCAAATGCTGTTAGCTGTCCATATTGTTGTAAAATGTATAAATACCATGGCTTTCTTTATCGTTGTTGCACCTCAATACACAGTCACAGTCCAGCCTTTGTCTTTTGATATTTGCGTGCTTTACCAAGTCGGAAGGTACGACGAGCAGATAGACAGATTAGTTCAGGCGCAGACAGAATAAGGTGAAAACGTCTTCATTCAATTCACTACAGTTATAACAAATTGGCGACGGGGTTTACCTTAATTCAGTGCAGTTATAACAATTGGCGACGGGGATTTACTTTAATTCATCGCAGTTATAGCAAGCAAACGACGACAGTTTTTATTCTGTTCAGCGCAACTACATAACATTTTTGACTGTGTTAATTACAACCCAATTATAATGTCTATCTCTCTGGACGATCTTCCGGTGACTGCAGTTGAGGTTGCCAGACACACACTGCGTGATCCAGTTTTACAGCAAGTATCAAAGTTCATCCGATTTGGCTGGCCTCCACATGTTCATTCAAATGTTTTAAAACAGTTTTACCAGCGACGCCAATCCCTATCCATCGTCAATGGATGCATAATGTTTGCTGATCGTGTTGTCGTTCCAGCTAATCTTCGTGACCATGTGCTTTGGCAGCTTCATATATCACATCCTGGTGTTGGGAGAATGAAGGCGATCGCTCGCAGTTATGTTTACTGGCCCAACATCGATGACCATATCGAAGACCTCGTTCGCAAGTGTAGTAAATGTGCTCAAGCATCAAAGTGTCCACGCAAGACAGAACTATGTTCCTGGCCACGACCGGACAAACCATGGTCCCGTGTTCATGTTGACTTCGCTGGACCGTTCAATAGTATGCATTTCTTAATATGTGTCGACGCGTTTTCCAAATGGCCAGAGATATTTCCTATGCATTCTGCCACATCAATTGCAACAGTGTCCCACCTACGTCAACTATTACTGAACGTTTCGTCGACACCTTTAAGCGTGCTTATGCAAAAGCGAAGGGGGAGGGAACAACAGAAAAAATTTTTGGATAAATTCTTGCTGCATTATCGTACGAATGAAAAAGGACAGTTATGTGTCAGACACACAGATCACGCTCTATCCAGTACCACGCAAAGGTCAACTCGACAAAGAAGAGCTCCGAAACCTTTTCAAACAGATCCAAAAAGCAAGTCCTACACTCTTTACGGGGGGAGGTGATAGGATCCCACATATTTTGGTATTGACTGTTTAAACTTGCATATATGGTATGTTATCATTCTCACACATTTTGGTATTGACTGCTAATTTTGTATATTATCATTCTCACGCATTTTGGTAGTGACTGCTAATTTTGTATATATGGTATATTATCATTCTCACGCATTTTGGTAGTGACTGCTAATTTTGTATATATGGTATATTATCATTCCCACACATTTTGTTACTGACTGTCAACCTCGCACATATGGTATATTATCATCTCTCACGCACTTTATTATTGGCTATTAAGATAAATTATTTCAAATGCTGTTAGCTGTCCATATTGTTGTAAAATGTATAAATACCATGGCTTTCTTTATCGTTGTTGCACCTCAATACACAGTCACAGTCCAGCCTTTGTCTTTTGATATTTGCGTGCTTTACCAAGTCGGAAGGTACGACGAGCAGATAGACAGATTAGTTCAGGCGCAGACAGAATAAGGTGAAAACGTCTTCATTTCAATTCACTACAGTTATAACAAATTGGCGACGGGGTTTACCTTAATTCAGTGCAGTTATAACAATTATATTCATGGTCCTGTTGCTTCTTTGTTTATTTTACTCTCATAACTGCAAACACCAACTTATCTCCATGACTGCTGCCATCTTTGTTTTTCCCCTCACCATATCATTTAAAGAGAACATTATAATCAATATTTTTAAACATGTTAGGATTTCTATACCACATTGCCAATACTGTGTGTAAAAAGCCCACGGCAATTTTTCACTTGTATTCTTATTATTATTACCCTAGCTACTATCATTATTATTGCTATCTCCATTTTATATGCTGCATGTTTTTGACACTACCTCTATTGTAAATATGGAAAATTTTCTGTGTGATTAATTTTTATTTATAATTTGAGGAAATTAGATGTAATATTGTGATTAATGCTGAAAATTCCATTCTGTATCACAAGTACTGTTTTTTGAAATAAAGTAAATCATTATTATTATTATCATTATTATTATTATTATTATCATAGATATGTGAAGGAAGTAATCTCTGTCAAATCTCTCCCGTTGACGTTAACTGGTGCTGGTTGTTAGGAAGAGGCAAAACACATGCAATTATCAAGTTATTATCATGTCGTTGACATGCATTTGTTTCTGCTTTCTGATTGGACGCTTGCACAATTCCAAACTCTCGACCGGATTGGTTGATTTCCAGTCTACCTTATTTTTGTATAAATACAGTTACTTTTGTCATAAATAAATGATTCTGGTTTTACCGCTGATTATCGCGTGTTCTGCTTTACCAGTTAAGTGGCCAATGGTCAGTAGTTAAGCAGTTACCTCGAGACAAAGATCCAGAATCATAACACTGGTTTTTGTTGCTTTTCCTGTTGGTTGGTTATCCTCGTCAGCTTTGTTTTCTCTAGGTCAGCGTGTTCACCTAGTATAAGTCAACGACATTATTCCCTGGTGGCAGCAAGTCAATCCCTGGATCGCTGAAGTCAGTAAGGGTTAAGTCTATTAATACATCTATAATGAAAGTGAATAGAAATGAGGACAGTGGGCATCCTCTCTGACGGACACCATTGCACTGGTTGTCACCACTTTACACGACAACTCTCCGTAGGCTCTCACCTGGCTGACTGCATCCGCTCGAGTAGATTGAGTGTCTTGTTCAGTGAAATGTATTTTCTTGATATTCCTTTCACAGTTGAACATCACCATAGTACCTTTCGGTCAACGCAGTCGAATTCCCCCTTCAGGTAAAGAAATATGGCGATTACTGGACACCAGCAAGTATGCTACCTGTGTTTCAGAATCTATCGGAGAGTGAAGATATGATCAATACACCCTCTTCTTGGTCTAAAGCCTGCCTGGTTCTCTCGTGTTTGTTCCTCCCGGGAACAGCTTACTCTACGCATGATTATTGAGCTTAGAACTTTAGATACCATATTGGTGAAGCTAAGTCCCCCTGTGATTATCACAGGAAAACTTGTCACCCCTCTTGTATATGGGGATAATCAATAACTTTCACCAGCCCTACAGGCCCATCTGTGATTCTCAGACGCTGCCTAATACCTTGGTTAACGCAAACAGTAAACTGTCTCCACCGTTCTTGAACACTTCTGGAGTCATTCTATAAGGTCCCGTTGATTTACCTCGTTTTAGATTAGTGACAGCTTTTGTAACCTCATTTGGGGACAGAGGACTTGAGTCTATATCCCATTCAGGGAGGTTTTGGATGCTTGGGTAAGTTTAGCGTGGCTGTAGGCCAATTTAAATTGCTCCTCACAATTCCTGAGTCGTTGAAGTCAGTTAGAGTTAAGTCCATTAGTCCACAACAAAGGAGACGGACACCACCGGTTTTTATCACTTCACAGTTTCGTGACGTTGAGTAGAATCCCTTGATTATTAAAATATACCTTATTGGCACTCCCCTGACGGATAAACACTCGCATAGTACCTCTACATCAACGAAGTGAAATTCCGCTTCCAGGTCAAGAAATATGACACTACACACTAATTGAACAACTTGTCTGTCTGTCTGTTCAGGAAGGTTTCGTGTGCTTTTGGAAGTGTAAGGACGGTTGCTATACTTCGCGGATGCGCACAACATGGAAGTTGATTGATTCTTCGGGTACCTGAAACAGAAAGAGGGTTAGTGTTGCGTGACCGTACAGCCCAGGGGACAACTGCTTGAGGCCAGTTACACACGGCCTGTATGAACTGGTTTCTTGGTTTGGTTCCGTATTAGTAAACTCACCGCCAGTTACGGACCACCGTAGGATAATTCGGGATGTACAATTTTTTGGGTCGACCTTTTCTAACCCCCTCTCTCCGGAGTGGAGAGACAGCATAGCTGGCTGGCATGCTGGTCATCTCAGGGAAACACCTCACTGCTGTTACACTCCTGTTCCCCAGCAGTACGACTTCGCCCTCAGACCCCAGCATAGTGTAAGAAAGATTCTTACACAATGCCGGTAGCTGCTTTTAGTTTAATCGCTATGCTAACAACCTTCCTGGCATGGTAGTACCTGCAGGAACATTTGTTCCAGACAGTGCAGCTTTTTGGTTCATCGCGATGTGCAAGCCCGACCACCACGTCAAGGCAGCAGCTATCGGTAGGGTTGAACAACTTAATAAACATAACGAAAAATTCATGATAAAATTTCCATACAGTCACAAAGAAAAAACAAAGAAAACAAATCGTCAACTTACAAGTTAGTCCAAATATCTGCCACGACAAGATTCAGCACAGGCAGTACATAAATAATAAAACGTAATTCTTTATGCGGTAAAAATGAATACAAGCCGATAAATATCAAAGCGACAAACAGTAATCCAGTACTCTGAGGTATGATAATATCATCTTTGTATGTGGAAAGTTTCCGGAGGATTCTCACCATGATGATAGGGATCCATGCATACAGGATGAAGCAAGAGCAGAGAAGAGATCTTGGCAAAGCAGAGGTGAAATACCAATGAAAGGGATATGTCTGAAAGATACTCACAGTTAAGGTTAAAGCATTTTACTTGATAAAATAAGATATATGTAACACAAGAAGTTAGAATTCAAGAACCAGGCACACGTAACACATGTCCTAACCACCTCAATCTATGTGGCTTCACAGCCTCATCGATTGATTATCCCTCCCTCCTTACTTAGAACTCGACTGAAGCCTAACTTCAATATTACTTATCCTATCATACCACTTCACACGGAAATAGAACGCAGGCACCCATGATCAAATTATTATTATTATTATCTATTATTAATGTTCCCTTGGGTTCCTATTGGAACATAGGGCTTCAACTACACGTCTCTATTTGCTTGATGATCAAATACAGCTAGTCTTTTAATATCCTCTACTATCAATGGCCATGTCACACAGACACAAAGGAGAACGAAGCGGAATGCTAAGCGACACACCCGCCCTTTGGTCGATAGCCAGCCGGATATCACGTCTACTAGGCCAGAGACGGCGTAAACTGACATATGTGAAACTAGCCCTTTGTATCTGTGTTGAGATTTAGTCAGAGATCAAGCCGACGGCGTTGGCTGATGCAACTTCCCAAATAAATGAAGCGATCAACGTGCTCTACCACTTCACTTCCTATTTCTAAACTAGGAGTCAGTGTAGTCCAGTCCTGTATCATCATCTTACGTTTGACGGGAGCGAATCGCAAGCCAAACATTTTTAGATTGCAACTCAAGGTGTTCAGAAGACTCTGCATTTTGTCAGCGTCTTCACCTACGAGGATGGAGTATATCGTCTGCATATTCTAAGTCAGAGAGATTATTGTCTGCTGGTAGCAAGTCAATCCCTGAGTCGATGAAGTGAGTTAGGGTTAAGTCCATTACTATATCTATGATGAAATTGAATAGAAATGGGGATAATGGGCATCCCTGATGGAAACTACTAGTCGCCACCACTTCAGGTGACACCGTCCAGAATCAGAGAAGATAGGTTTAGTTAAATGTCTTTATAATCGGGCCAAGAGCCTAACCAGTGAGCCAGAAGATTTCAATAATGAAATCAAACAATTAACAGAAGTATTACTAGTGAATAACACACACTGCCCACCAGAATTTATTCAGAAATATATATATGAAGAATCATCAAAAAAACTAAGATTAGCAGTAAAAGTGACGAAAATAATGCAGAATTTAAAGCCGGTGTGTAGTACTGCTGTATGAAGGTCTTGCGTAGGATTCTTAATGAGGCAGGAATTATAGTGGAACTCAAGCCAACCAACCAACCAACCAGCCAACTCATTCACTCAGAGACTAACTTTGTCAGCTAAAGAACCCAATGATAGATCCGATTAAGAGGAATTTATTTATTTTTTTATTTTATTTTTTTGACTTACAGCTTGATTCCACACTGTATTTTTGGTACAAGTATGGAATTTTCAGCATTTGATATCGGTAGCTCAAAATTTTGCAGGCCGACCATAGATATCAGGTGTGCTTCGTCGGCGGCGGATCGAACCTCGGACCATGTGCATGGTCAGCGAGAGTCCTAACCACTGTGCCACCGACAATTTATCAATTTACATGTAATGACAGATTTTTTATTCCTTTATGTTCACAGTGGAACATAGAGCTAGATACTTGAAGTTTTTGTAGAAGTGGTGATTATTTCTACAGGACGGGGTTGCTAGCCTCATGCCCCCGACCTACCCTCTTTACCAATCTTACTACTGGCTTAGCAAGGTAAAGGAGTGCATTGTTCGGAGGTCGAACCCCGGACTACCTACGTGGTCCGCGAACACTACCGCTGTCCCACCGATGCACCGTGTAATGACAGTGAATGACGTCAATTACATAGGTCAGTTAAACTAGTAGATCGTGGTCAACTAGATTATTGGAACATAGAAATTTAGCTAGACATAGAATAATTGACGATGCTAAGTTAAATAACCTAGAAAGAAGCTCAACCATTGCGCTGCATTCACTTGCATGCCACCACACATTAAGGTGAGTGGGACAGGGTAAGAGTATTAAAAAAGTAATATGGTTAGGTGGAGAGAGAGAGGGACAGGTTAATCACTGAATCTATTTTAATCGACTCAACACTGCAGCATACGTGCAATCGGAATGACCTCCAAAGCCTCAGGATGGTCGGGGGTGGGTGTCTTGCGCTGCGGGTTGGCCACCCCTCCGCACACCTCTTGAAATGCTCCCATATGACCGTGCGTCTTACATAGCCTCTCCTGAGGAAGTCCTACTCACTGCCTTCACGTGGCGGAGGTGTTTCTCACTAAAGTGAGAGGGCAAAAGCGGATGCCCGGCGCTCTCCACCGGGTTGACTGTCCATTGGATGACAGTCTAGGGGAGATGGCTAAACCCTGATTCCAAACCTTCAACGACTGGCGTATGAAGCTCACTTTTTTTTACCGGCAGACGTATGGACAAAGGGCTTGTTGGATGTCCTGGATGTCTGGCCCCATTCAAAAAGGCGTATGAACCGAACTCCGGTCACCGGCTGCCAATGGATAGTGGACTCCTTACTCCACTCCTACTGCCTTGTAGGTCACACTTGGCTGTGTAAAGGCTAGAGCTGCACTCTCAAACAAAAGGCCGAGCGATGCTGGGGACATCACTCGTACCAAATTCCCAAGAAACTTCATGAACTCTCCTACAAACAACTCTCACCATGCTACGGCGTTCCCGGTAAGCGACGCGCCCTGTGCTCACCCGGTGGCCAGTGTGAAAAGTAAGCTAGCTGGGAAATTAACACTTAGAAACCAACTATTTGTTGGCTGCTGGAATGTTAGGACGCTGTTGGATCCTGGTAGCCAGTCTATCACCATGCGTTCTTTATATGACTACAAGGTAGACATAGCGTGTCTATCTGAAGTGAGGTTACCCGATCATGGCTCCCGCCGAATAGCCGTACCTGGAACAGATTCTTCATTCTGGTTGCTTCATAGTGGACCCCAGAATAATTCGGGACAACATGGGGTAGCATTTGCTCTCAGTAACAAAGCCAATAATGCCCTAATATCATTCGAACCGGTCAACTCCAGAGTTGCAGTCGCTAGGTTCAAGGGTTCCCCGCTCGACATTTCTGTTCTCGCTGTCTATGCCCCAACCCTCGACTCTGATGAAAGTATCAAAGACGAATTTTATGACAATCTTCAAGAGGCAATCAACAAAATCCCAAAGCGTGACGTTCTCATAGTAGCCGGCGATTGGAACGCCCGCACTGGCCCTTCAGACGACGCGACAAAACATATACTAGGCAAACACGGTCTCGATCAGCGCTGCCGTAATGGTGATAGACTTTTAGCTTTTTCTGATTACAATCGATTATATATCACCAACACTCGATTTCAACACCCCAGAAAACATCTTCTCACCTGGTATTCGAACGACGGTCGCACTGCACATCAGATCGACTACATCCTAGTGCGCTCACGCTGGATCTCCTCGGTGGAAGACTGTCGATCCTATCGTGGAGCAGAGGCCGGAAATAAAGGGGGATCAGACCATACTCTAGTTAGGGCGAAATTCAAACTTCGTTTAACGACACGCCAGAAGGCGCGACCTCCGAAGCGTATCAATGTTGCCCCGCTTCAATGTTCGACAAAGCGACAAGCCTTGTCCAAACAAATCCAGGCCGAACTAAGCGCCGCAGATGAACCAACATCCACATCTTCTAATACACCCGAGACACGATGGAATCATTTCAAAGAAGTAGTCTCTAAAGCTTCAATGTCGCATTTGGGTACCACATCCAAGAAGCAGAAAGACTGGATTTCAGAGCACACCATGCTTCTATCCTCGCAAGCCAGAGACGCTCGCCTAGCAAAGTCTCCAGTTTATCGCTCCCTCAGGCGCAAAGCTACACAGTCTGCTAGGAACGACAGAAATCGCTATTGGTCTAACGTGGCGACTAACATGGAAGCAGCATCAAATGTAGGCGATTTCGGAAAACTTTATCGCCTCATACGCCAATCATCTGGCAAACGCCTTAACAGTCATGCTGTGTTACGCACAGCATCAGGAGAAATTATTTCGGACACCAATGGTAAGATGGAACGATGGGCCGAACACTTCAAGCAGCTACTCAATCGCGACGCTGGTCAACCGTCTCATCGACCGATACGACACTTACCAACACCCTACGTAGTTGACTGCGATCCACCCACTCCAACCGAAATAGCTAAAACAATTAACAGACTCAGAAACAAAAAAGCTCCGGGCGAAGATGGTCTACCCCAGAAATATACAAGGCCTGCACTCCAGCGCTAATCGATGCACTGCACTCGCTGTTCTGCTCAATTTGGGAGTCCGAAACCATTCCTTCCGATTGGAGCACCTCAGTTCTGCTACCGTTCCACAAAAAGGGAGACAGGTCAATATGCGAGAACTACCGAGGCATAAGTCTGATTGATATCGCTGCTAAGGTTTTTGTTTCCATTCTCCTGAACCGCTTCGCGGCCGAACGCCACGTGCGAACAAGGCCAAATCAAGCCGGATTTCGACCTGGAAGAGGCTGTGTTGATCAATTATTCACACTGCGAAGAATTTTGGAACACAGGGACAAATTCCAACAGCCGACGGTTGCTTGCTTCATCGACTTCCAAGCGGCATTCGACTCAGTTGATCGAGGAGCACTCTGGTATCTAATGGAGCTCGACGGAGTTCCGACCAAGCTAATCAACCTGCTCAGGTCATACTACTCCAACACCAAAGCTCGAGTCCGAGTGAACGGTGAAGAGTCCCGCACTTTTGAGGTAACCAGCGGTGTCCGGCAAGGTTGTCCAGCATCCCCCATCCTGTTCAATTTCACAATTGATTGGATTTTGCGGCACGCCCTAACCGAGCACCACGGCGTCCAACTTTCGCCCGATATTCACATAACCGACCTCGAATTCGCCGACGACGTCGTGCTGTTAGCTGAAAACTTCCCCGATATGCAACAGGCGCTCGACCAGATAAACCACCTCGCGCCTACTATCGGTTTGAAAATTAACACTTCCAAAACCAAAATGTTTTCGAACACATCCACCAGCAATGATGAAATCTTATCCCTAAATGGAGCACCTATTGAAATTGTGCCATCCTTCAGATATCTGGGATCCATAATGCTCCCCAACGGCCAAGCGAAAAACGAAGTGAATGCGCGAATCTCCAACGCCCGGAATGCGTTTCTACAGCTGAGGAGCGTTCTATGGAGCAAGAGAGAAATCAGTCTCAGGACTAAAATTCGGGTCTACCAAGCTTCCATACGACCCGTTCTCCTGTATGGCTGTGAAACCTGGCCTCTTCGCGCGGAAGATTTACGCAGACTCGAGGTATTAGACCATTGGTGTCTCAGGTACATTCTGCATGTTCGTTGGCAGGACAAACTCTCCAACGAAGAAGTGCGTCGTCGTTGCTACAACATCAACCAAATTCCAGTACTGGTCCAACAACGCCGCCTTCGGTGGTTTGGCCATGTTCTGCGCCGACCAGATGACGATCTGGTCAAATCAGTTCTAAATCCCTCGCCATTACCATCTTGGCGATGTCGCAGGGGGGACAGCTGAAGACATGGCTTGGTACAGTCAAGGCAGATATGGAGTGCCTGGGGCTACAAACCGTCTACGGACTCCGTATGTGGAACAAGAATTGGATATCCCTATCGCAAAACCTTGCTTCAGATCGCCGCGCCTGGGCAGCGATGATTCGAGACGTTCATGAAGCCGGCTCATCCTCCCGTAGGAGATAGCCGAAGTAAAGTAAAAAGTAAGTAATGACGCAACACACCGCCTATACCGAAAATATGGAAAGTGGCAACCGGAAACAACAAAAAGAAGTTGGAGAGACAGAACAGAGAGAGAGAGAACAAAAATATACGTATAAGACAAATTTTGAAACCGTGTGACCAAATTTCATATGATTATGAGTAGTGTGGCAATAATTTATGCTCGAAACCCCTGTCATCCAGTGGTTAATACTGCACCGCTCACTTTGTGATATTTTAAAAATATAAACTTATCTAACATGGAATTACATTCTACCACCACCAAAGTGCTCAGTGAGTCGGTGGCACAGCGGTTAGGATGCTCGCCAACCATACACATGGTTTGGGGGTTCGATCCCCGGCCACTGACGAGGCACTCCTTTACCTCGCTAAGCCAGAAAATATTGCTAGTAAAGAGGAAAGCTTGGGCATGAGGCTAGCAACCCCACGGACATCAATTCGACTGGGAAAATGTTCAAATATTAGACGGAGGAGAGAACAAGAATTCTAGATAACCGGTAGAAGCTTGACACTCCAGTGAATCATCAATCAATAGACATACAGAAATAGACAAAATTTATCAACCGATAAGAAAGAAACCTCACACAAAGGGTCAAACATCAAGTCAAAGAAACAATCAGTTCCAATACCACAAGTAACCTAGAAGGTATGAAAACACACAAAAACAACCAATCACGTCCAAGGTCACCCACCAGGAGAGATGATTAATAAACTCGTGAAGAAATGTAAAAGCTGACTTCAACAAATTGAAGTATGATGCGCTGAAGATGTCACCCAGCAGGGAGGGTGATGAAAGCTTCGCAAATCACAACCATCCAGCTCAGAGAACACAACCACATCAAAATGTGTTGCCTAGCCTCTTGTCTTCTGTCTTTACACAGGGAATTCTCATCAGCAAAAATGTTCCACTCGAAACTTTAAAGTACCGATAACACACAGTCATCTAAATTATAATGGGCAAAAGGATACTCCCCATTGTCCACTTTTGTTTAAAATTGTATTGAAATAAAATACTTCTAATTCTGGCCAAATTAATCTACCCCAAAAGTAGGAATCGATAAGGACACTGCAGCCTATTGACAATAAAGAAAAGAAAAGCAAAAAGAGAGGTAAGAAAGTAGGAAGTTTCGACACATACCGATACTGATGATTGTTGTTGTAATAATTATCTTGAAGAAATTCCATCCAATGCTTACACGTCCAGTGAATAAAGCATACAGTAGACATGGTCCAAACAGGAGGATTAATTCACTACGAAATACTAAGACTGATACGCCGGCGGATACAAGAAATGCAGCCTGATTACCGTTGATTAACTGGCCCAGAGAATATAAGACTACGGGACAAAAAAATACATAGAAAAATATATTATAAACTTATACAGATGACAAAGTAGCTAAGGCATAAATAACACAATAAATGGTTACGTGTGAAGGAAGCCCACACCATCTGACACGTACACCATCTGTAACTGACATTACAACAAAGGCGGCTGTCTCTAAACTGAAACGAGGCTAAACAACAGGACCTGACAGAATGATTTCAGAGGTGTTTTGAGGTGATATTGGTGGCACATTGCTGTCTGGACTAACTAACTAAGGTATTAGAAGACAACATCTGGGAATCACTGTGCGTCGGTGGCACAGTAGTTAGGACTCTCGTCGACCATGTGTACATGGTCCGGGGTTCGATCCCCTGCCGACGCACACCTGATATCTATGGTCGGCCTGAAAAATTCGGGCCACCGATATCACATGCTGAAAATTCCATACTTGTACCGAAAATACGGTGTGGCATCAAGCTGTAATAAAAAAATTTATTTAAACGCAAAAAACTTGGTACAATATAGCACGAAGAATATACGCCACACAGTAATAATAAAACAACATAGATTAAAAATAAAAAGGTGGGTGGAGAACGGATAAAAAACTTCCTCAGGAAGGAAAACAGTCATACTTAACAAGTTCAAACAGTATTCGTCAGCTAACATCGGGAAGGGAAGAAGGAAGTAAATTGCAACACGTTCACCATTGATTACGATTCTTGGCCATATCCGATAGTGTTTCAAGCTATCACTCGGACTCCAATCAAGGAGTCATAACGCACCAACCAATGCTAATCTAGCACAAATATTCTTCATCCCACGACGCCATATCATGGACTGACCACCTCTCCGTCTTTTTCATCCTGTTTCAGGGCTAGCGTACAGAAGAGCGTACGGAAGACCCTGGGATGACATTCACAGTGCATGTCCAAACCACAAAAGCCGGTATTTCCAGATGACAACACTCAACAAATGGTGATCTCGATTGTGTCTAGATACACGCCGGCGAACCTCAGAATTACTCACATGATGATGCCATCGAGCTCAAGCAATCCTGCGGAGACAGCGATGGTCGAATACGCTGAGTCGCCGAACATCCTCAGCTCGGAGAGGTTTCACAGGCGTAGAACAAAACAGCCCGCACCCAAGCATTGTATACCCGACCTCTGACAGCCAGACTAACGTCGCGACGGCGCCAGAGGTGGCTCAAGTTGTTGTATGCCACCCTAGCCTTCATTAAACGGTTGGAAATCTCATTCGCCACCCCTCCGCCAGCACTCACACAATTACCCAGACACAAACTTATCAACAACTTCAAGCGGTTCCCCCGTAAGAGTGAGTGCAGGTACAGACTCCTGCCAATCTTGTAACAGTACTTTGCACTTAGACAGTGCAAAGTACATACCATACTTACAGACACTGATCGCCAACTGATTAAGTGCGATTTGGGCAGCCTGCATGCCATCTCACAGTAAGACGATATTGTCTCGAGGTCGAGAAGTCTATTTCCAGGTAACAGATCTACACCACCTCCACGCACATCCTTCAGAGCTGACTCCAGAATGTCATCAATGGCAAAGTTAAAGAGAAATGGAGAGATTGGGCAACCCTGTCTAACCTCACTGTTGTTGAGAACAGTGATGATAGTTGGTTGCATGCCCTCACTCTACCTGAGGTGTTTCTATATAGGGCTTTCAATATGTTAACAAACCTCTCAGGTACACCCTTCTCTAACAGACAGTTCCAGAGCACATTTCTGGCCAACGAATCCAAGGCAGCCTTAATATAAAAAAATACACGATCGTTGGCCTGAAATACTTGTGGCGGTGTTCCAACAACTGACGAAGGGTGAACAGATGATCAATGCATCCACGACCTGAACGAAACCCAGCCTGCTCTTCGCGAATCAATCCCTCAAGTATTTTGCACAGCTTGCGAAGCAAGACAGCAGCCAATATTTTAGACGTAACTGGTAACAGACTGATACCCCTATGACTGTCACGTGAATTACGTCGACCCTTTTTAAAAATGGGAACGATAACCGCTTTGTTCCACATTGATGGTTCACTCTCAGTCTTCGATACCTTCCTGAATAATTCAGTTAGAGCCATTACGAGAGTCTCGCCACCATCTTTAAAAAGAGCAAGGGGTAGATTGTGTGGGCAATCAGAGACAATCCCGTTAGACTGGTGTAAGTCATTATCCCGATATACAGGAAGGGAGACAAGTCTTCTTCCTGTGATAGTCACAGGGGGATTAGCTTGACCAATATGGTATCAAGAGTTCTAGGCTCAATAATTATGTGTACATTAATTAGTGCTTGGGAGAAACAAAAACAAGAGAACCAGACAGGCTTCAGACCGGGGAGAGGGTGTATTGATCATATATTCATCCTGCAACAGATTCTGGAACACAGGTGGCATACCTACTGACATCCAACAACTGTCTTTTTTCTTGACCTGAAAGCGGAATTCGACTGCGTCGACCGTGAGGTACTACTATATAACACTAATATTGTTATTAACTACCAACCTTGAATATTCTGTGTATATAAACATGTATATAATTGTAGAGCCAGAAGAGGAATTTATTGAAAAGAATATTCTTTGCTCGATTATGTTGTGTTTTATAGATATCTGAATGAATATTTTTGCTATACTATAGAAGTGTTTGACTGCGAAAGGAATGTCAAGAAAATACATTGCATTGATCAAGACACTCACTCTACTCGAAATCACGCAGTTACTCAGGTGAGAGCCCACGGGGGGTTGTCATCTGAAGTGTCCGTCGGGGATACCCCCTATCCCCATTTCTATTCAATTTCATCATAGATGTACTAATGGACTCAACCCTAACCCACTTCTGAGACACAGGAATTGACTTGCTACCAGCAGACAATAATCTCTCTGACTTAGAATATGCAGACGATATACTCCATCCTCGTAGGTGAAGACGCTGACAAAATGCAGAGTCTTCTGAACACCTTGAGTATAAATCTTCGAATGTTTGGCACCGGATTCGCTTTTATCAAATGTAGGATGATGTTATATGACTTGACTACATTGACGCCCAACTCTAAAGACGGAGTGAATCGGCAGAACGTGTTGACTACTTCACTTATTTGAGAATTCCCATCAGCAGCAACGGACTGATTTTTTACGAAATCTCAGCACGAATACAACATGCTCATTTGGCATTTGCCAACATATACTATCTCTGGTGTAGACGTGATATCCGGCTGGCTGTCGACCAAAATATCTATGCACTGTACAGCAGAAGTTAGTTCCGTCCTCCTCCTTAATGGCTGTGAGGGAGAAATGTCCACTGAAATTGGACGGCATGAAAAGCCCGGTTAGCTGTCTTTGATGATAGATGTCTGCATTCTATCTACCGTGCTAAGCAGTATAATAGGGTGATTAATATTGAAGTTAGATGTCAAGTTTTAGGTAAGGAAGGCGGGAGAATCAATAAAAAGGTTGTGAAGTTATGTCGATTGAGATGGTTAGGACATGTGTTACGTAAGTCTAGCCATTGCCTTCCACGACGGCAAACATTAGCCGCTGAAATAGGATCAAGTTAATAAAGAGTTAGTGGTGGTCAAAGCAAAATATGGAATCAGTCGGTGAAATCTATAACAGTTTGAGCCAACAAGGTAGGGAGGCGTAAACTGCTATCTGGTTGGGGTCCACGTGATGCTAAGAATTAATGAAGGCTTGAGACGATTGGTGATATGGTTCAAAATCGTTTTTAATAGCTGCCTCGGGTGCATCCACTTTTTGTGATCTGTCATATCCAACAAAACCCCAAGTTTTTACGGTTCTTACCATTCTTTCTCCCTGACTCATACGTCTGTTTATTATCTCTGTTTTGATGAATCTGTCTTTACTCAGTCTTTTCTCACCCTATATGATACCGAGTAACAAACTTGTTTACACTAGGTAGATTTAAGGTTCCAAACACACAAACATTGACTGATAAAACCTGGAATACAAGTACACTCACAAGTTCATTTGATAATAAAAACATCATGAGTGTCCGAATATGAGCAACACAATTGAACTGATTGTAACTACAGTATCTCATAATTACACTGGCTTTTAGGAAACACTCTAATTACATTCTACTCCAAAACATTTATTTGACCCAAAAAAAATTACACAACAAGTTTAAAGATTTCAGGAATAAGAACCTACCGAGTATATTAGCAAAGCTATTGGGAAGCGTCCTCGAAGCATAAAATGAAAAGTGGAATTGACTGCAACATATTACAAGAAAACGTGCACACACATGTTTCCCAAAAACTTTTTTCACTGAATTTGCGAACGTTTTCAAACTGAGGATTGTTAGTACTCCCAAAGAAATCCTAACTGGACAGTAATTAAAGTGTACAATAATTTACCGATATACTGAGAGACAAACTTATTTAGTTTCAGCAATGAGCACAGGTAAACTACCGGTGCGCATACCCAGGAAATTAACAAAGAACCTAGGAATGATCTCGGAACAACACCAGGGAACTCTTTATGGTCATACTTCGAAAATAACTATTAGATCCAAAAAAACATACCGAAGTCAGATTTGATCCAAAATACAGTAAATCATGAAGTGCCTGTATGTTGAAGCTTTCTTCAACTTTTGTGAAAGGACAAATAAACACCAATGTGGTAACAACTACACTGAACAAAATTAACAGCCGGTTCATGGCCGCGGCCTTGAAAATTAAAGATACCTCTGAAAACCATGCAATATTCAGTTTCAAAAAATAAGGATATTAAGCTCTTGTCGCCTGTTTTAATCCTTGAAAAATATCTATGCAGAGATCTTATTTCTCTCTGAAAGCATTCACTGATGGAACTGTTACTACTGAGTCAGGTAAGGAGTTCCAGTCGCTGACCACTCCAATATATCCAATATCGTTTTTACGAGCTAGTATAAACCAATTTGATTTCCTTGTGCTCGATTCTTGATTGTAAGGTATAGGTTCCTGGTCTTTGGTAAACTTCTGCGTAGCTTGTCCCGCCACTCGACTGTCGTAGCTTTGGTTGACTCCAAAGGGAGTAGTGCTGGGATTAATTATATGTGGTTTGTAGTATGAGGTATGTTAAGACTGTTACTACTGTGATTGGAGTTGATCATTTCGCCAGTTAGTCCTTCGGTATCGCCGACAAGAGAAAAGAGATAGTAATAATAATAATAATAACAGATATAGTTAGTGAAGTTATTCAGACTAAGAGACAGAAACCGATATAGGAAAGCGTAACAACAGTCAGCTCATTAAGTTTGAAAAATAATATATATATATATATATATCGGTAACAATAATAATAATAGTAATAGTAATTACAGTATTAATAAGCTGTCAGGAGAGTAAGACAGGAGAGAATGTAAAGAAGTAAAACGACGAGTTTAATTGTCTACCCCTGAACGGTGTATGCGATTTTAAGGGGATAGGCCATTTGGATGCAGTACTTGTGCAGGCGCATGGTTGTCCAGCCTTCGCTTAAAGGCGTCCAAAGACGGTGCCATAGCTACATCTGCCGGTAAGGAATTCCAGGGATGGCAAACCCGCAGTGAAAAGAAGTGGGAGCGCACCCGGGTCCTTGCCCTCTGGTGCGCTAACCTTCTGGGATTTCCACGTGGGAGCATATACCTACTCAGTGGCAGAACACCTTTGTTTGGGTGATTCTGGTCGTTTGTTATTTTGTAGACAGCAATTAAATCCCCTCTAAGCCGATGGTAGCTAAGTGCGAATAGGCCTAATTTCTTCAGCCTTTCATTATATGGTTTGTTTCGGAGACCAACCACTCCTTTTGTTGCCCGTCGTTGGACTCTTGCCAAGAGGTTGGTGCCTCTTCTAAGCAATAATATTGTGCACTTCAAGGTGTGGCCTGACGTATGTTTTGTACGACCTTAGAAAGAGCCCAGGAGTGAGTGCACCTAACTGCCTATGTGTAAAGTGTATGACCGCACATGCCGTCGCTACATCCCCCATGTAATCTACGCTTGTGTACATTTTTTCCGTTAGAACTAGACCTAAGTACGCGTTCCGACGTTGTGCAGGACAAGGTTTCATTCCACAGGGTGTAAATAGCAGTCTACAGGTGCGCAACTTCACTACTTTGCACTTTTTCAGGTTGAAAGTCATGCCACTGGCCACCGCCCAGTCTTCCAGAAGGTTTAGATCTTCCTGCAGCCTATCTGAGTCCCCCAGACACTTCATCTCCCTCCATATCTTTACGTCGTCAACGTATAGAAGAGTCGGGCAGCTTAGACGGCGTGGTAGATCATTGATAAAAATCAAAAACATCAGTGGTCCTAGGATAGAACCCCGCGACACTGCTGATGACGAGCTGTGCCAAGGTGATCGGACTCGATTGACCTTAGTTCAAAATCGCCTGTCAGATAGGTAGTCCTCTAACCATGACAGAAGTGGCTCACCTATACCTGCCTGGCTTATTTTATGTAGGAGAAGGTCATGATGAACAGTGTCAAATGCCTTCTCAAAGTCTAGGAAGACCACATGGACTGGAACATTCATATCCAAGCATGATTTCCACT
>CALYDD020000154.1:0-66627 GCA_944472135.2 Trichobilharzia regenti | reverse complement strand
CACTGAGTTGTAAGCAATTCCAAACTTCCCGATTTTTCTTTGTTACAGACTTCTAAAGACAGCTGAGGCCTTGGCAATTCATGACTTTAAGCCAGACCTTTGTGTACAAGTATGTACAATCCCTACTGCTGCCTTGGCCGTAGAGGGATAGACATTTATTTATTTTATTTATTTAGTTATTCTATGTACTTTTCCCTTATTACTTCGATCATTATTATTATTACGACTCTCATTCTGAATGTTTTCCACTTGATCTACTTGACATTTAAAACCAAAAATTATTTATGTGTATACTTTTAATCTTTATTTTTACAATATTAAATTCTATGTTATCAAATTTCACACTATGTTATGTAACATTTTAAATTCCAAATTAGTTTGTTTAATAGATTTATCACACAGTGAAACAGTATTATTTACTGGATGACGCTTCGAACAAAATTGATTGTTCATAATCATATCACTTGTAATCACAGGACTTTGAAACTTAAGTTTTATAGTTTACTTTGTTTTTTCACCTATTTGTCGTAGGAGTAAAGACATTTCCAGATATCCAGGAGGAGAGGTGTTGAATCATTCCTATTACATGCAGTTGATTCGATAAACAAAGATTAGTGATTAGCCAGAGGAGAAAAGAAGAATAGCAACAGCTCAATCCTCGAACACCTTGTTATCTCCGGACATCGAGCATGCTTCACAGTGGTACACAGAGTCCCTCAATATCGTACAAAAAGACTCCGGATACAACATCTGTACATAGCTGAGGCATTAGCTATTCGTGACATAAAACCGGACCTATGCATACAAAAACGATACATACATTCTCTAGCCCTACCATGGCCAGAGTAAATTTCTTACTATAATCTTTCTCCTCTCTTTTAATACGTAAGTTCACTATTATTATTATTACTATTTTTTATTATTATTATAATCATTACTGTTCTTAATACTTTTATTATTATTACTATTCCCACCATCCACATTTTATTACTACTCTATGACTGTTTATTAATAACATTGCTTTTTCACACAGATCTTATACAAAACTACTGTACAACCTTTCCACTAGTTCCTGTCCACTCTACACTAGCTTATTGATTAGTCATTATCTCATACTTATTAGGTCATGCCAACTTCTGTCTCCTTTCTAACTTACAATTAGTCATCCCTTCTTACACCCCACACTATGTAGTAGAATTTTCAAGGACAAAGTTTACCAGTATCTGATTGGTCAAAAAATAACTTCTGTGTTTAATTATAATTACGATTGTACAGCTCATGAAAATGAATCGTCGAAGAGAAAATTTTCTTCGTTGTTTGTTCCATTTCTTATAAAGCTAGTTTTTATCATTCTCTCCCTCCATTCTGTGACATCATATTTAAAAACTGTCATCCTATCCCATCCAGCCTAGTGTATGGTTGTGTGTAACCGCATGTAGTGCAATAGCTGAAATATTCTCGGGTTTTCTTATCTTATTTGGGTCAAACAATGTAGATTTTAATATATTAAATATTCCCATATTAAAATTTGGAACAACACATTCAATCGAACAATATTGTTTTCAATTAGATCTCATCAGGCTTATCGATAATATGTATAAGTTTACCAATAAAAATTCGAATATAAACCAGTCATGGCGTTTTGTCTCTAGGATAATACGATGATGAATATAAATTCTGCATTCAGTCATAATAGTAGTAGTGATAATAATAATAGTAATAATCATGATAGTGGTTTAATCAGTAATAAGGATGAAAAAGTGAGGCAATCTGTGATAACACGATAATGAAAAACAGCATGATTAAACAAACAATTGTTCAGATGGAAGTAGTCGATAAAGGCTAGTAAAACAAATGAACCGACTAAGTAATGTTAGATTATAAGGGAAGTAAGTGAAACACCTTTATAATGAAGATTAAGTGATGATAAGAAGGGGTTGAAAATATAAACAAGGGGTGGTGTAGATGTCATTAGTTGGTTATGTCTTAATAGGCCAAGGGATGGAGAATGGCTATACGAACTTTTTTGAATGCATAATTCAAGTTTAATAAGTCCAGTGCCTATCACCTCAGCCGTGTGCAGTAGACGAATACCAAGTCTATTAGAAAGATTCGGTGGGATACGATGAATTACTTTGAAGGCTGTCGTTTTATCCACTATATGACCACTATCAATTAAATGTGACAAAATCGAGCTACGAATTGTTTTTGTCTGTCCTTTGCCAAACCACGATGGGAGATGTTCACTAGCACGTTGGCTAAGCTGTCTAGTAGTACGTCCAAAATAACTGTCACCGCAGGTGCAGTTGAATTGATAAATGTACATAGATGTGGCAAAACTATCAAGCTTATCATTGTTTTGCGTCCCAATCATTCGTCGGCTAGAGAATGACAAACATAGGTGTGCTGCGTAAAATGTTCTTCGTATACTCCTTGAAAGTCTTTGGAATAAAATCTCACTTGATAAGTCACCATTAAATTGTAACTTAATCAATAGAGGTTTCTTATGTGCAGTCATAGTCTTGAGTTTTTTCTATGATGTTTCCAAGTTTCTTAATCAAAGTACTGCGATGCGCCCATCTTCGTCAAGGAATCGTGAATATAACATTATGGGTAAATTTTGTTTTGAGAAAGTCTCACAGTGTTATACAGTAATGTTTACTGATGACGTTTCGAGCACAATTGATTACTCATAATCATATCAAGGTACTCACACGACTTCCTAACTTCATTTATGTAGTTCCATTATTTTTCACTTCATCGTCACCTATCAAAATGATATCATCTACATATCTCCTATAGAAAGGAAATTTAGAAATTAAATCAGAGGACAAGTTCCCAACATAACACGTGTAAACGTCCTCTAACACACACTCAAATGAACTCCGAATTGCAACACCATCCACCTGTCGAAAAAGGTTCACCTTCAAACGTGAAATGAACGTCTATAGCTAAACATCTAATCGAGATGAATCACAAGATTGATGTTAACTCAAGCTTCGTGGTCATCTAAAAAAGTGGTCAAGGGCGCTTATTGAAATACGCTGAGGTTATAGTTATTCATAAACTTAAGCCCCCCACCCTCCACCCTCTCCCACGGTGTATTCAAAAACAGTTTATTATTACTCTTAACCTACCTCGGTAATCCTTATTTGATTGGACTACCAAATGTTGTGTTAATCATTCTTAAATCCTTTTGTCTCACTTTGTTTAATTTAACTGCCCTTAAATTTATATATATATATATATATATATATATATATATATATATATATATATATATATATATATATAAGCGACTAATTGCTTTTAATTTTTGAATAGACTTTTCCCATGCACTATCAAACGGTTTGATGAAGTTCTTAACCGTAACAGCTGAGTGCAAAGTGCCAAAATGCTCAATAAGAAAACATCTTGTGGATTACGGACATAATATCGACGCGGTCAAGTCATTTACTATTGTCAGAAAACAAAGAAACAAGATGCTTGGAATTGCAGAGGCTTGTGTGATTCGAGTTTATAAATCAGGTCTCTGTGTACAAAAAGAGATGGTTGTGATTCTGAATGTACCATGGTAGTACGTTTTACTTATTATTCTACCTCTTATTATTATTCTGGATTCATTTAAAACTATCCTTTACCTGAAGGATTATCTTAACTCACTTCAACACTGTTATTATTGTTATTATAACGATTACTACTGATATTACTCTGTGTGCAATTCCTGTTATATTCTCTAATGACTAATTGTTTATCTAAGTGATGTTATTGAAGCGTAATGCAATTTATCTTAATTTTGATCTCTCATACTCTCTCTCCCCTTATCTATTTGAACATGACCTGGAAAACATTCGCACCTGTCTTTCTGTATGACTAATTCAATGTAGCTTGTTTACTTATCAGTCTTATATCTCCCAATGAAGTATATATATATATATATATATATATATATATATATATATATATATATATATATATATATTCCGTTTATGTAGAGTATTCAGCTGACGAGTTCTACCGAAATTTGATGGATTCATTAAATCCTGCTTTATTAACCTTTATTGATTCTTTTAAATACGTATCGGTAAATAAAGGTTTTCAATTAACCTTAAGTGTAAAGCAGCATCTGAAAAGGTGAAATTGGATTTTTATAAATCTTGTCTCTCAAATGATACATTACCGATGGCATTTTACAAATCTCTTCGATTTTCTAAACATCTCCTGTCATCAGAAAACACTTCCAATCTGCTAATCTCAAACATCTTGACAGCCTCAAATCGGTATTAACAGAAAAGAGATTCAAGTGTTGGTTTGTAGATATCCGACTGATCCCATTAAACATGTATCCACTTATTCTTCGTTACTCTTTCTGAAAGTGAACTACAAGCTCTACCACTGAGGTCTAATTTCTGTAACAGTGCGTCCAAATTCAATAGATTACATATTCAAATGCAATTCGAAAATCTAATTAACCAGACCAACGACCCCACACCCACATCACCTCAGCAATTCCAACACTTCAAATCTACAGTACTTGACTGCTGTCGTGAGTTTACTAGTTCAAAACCTAGCTCGAATAATCTTCTAACCGAGGAGCATTTTTTTATTACAGCTTGATTCCACACTGTATTTTTGGTACAAGTATGGAATTTTCAGCATGGATATCGGTAGCCCAAATTTTGCAGGCCGACCATAGATATCAGGTGTTCGTTGGCGTGGGCGCGAACCTCGGACCATGTGCATGGTCGGCGAGAGTCCTAACCACTGTGCTACCGATGTATAGAGACCAAATTAAAGAGCTAGAGAAGAATGATGATATCATGATATGCCGTCCAGACAAAGGTGGAGGTGTTATTGTTATGGATCTCCATGATTATAATGACAAAATCTTGGTGATCCTTTCTGACCAAATGAAATTCGCATCTATTCACCTGTAGTGTCTCAAAAGCCAGGATGAAACAAACAAGACACATCTAATTGAAAATCAACTGACTGATGTTTTAAAGAAAATGAGGAATAAATCCGTAATCTCGTCAGCTCTATATGAATGCATCCGACCAGTAGGCTTCATAATACCACGTTTGTATGGACTACCGAAAACTCACAAGACAGGATTACCCCTCTATCCAATTCTCGATATGGTGGGTTCTCCTTATCTCGGGATTGCTCAATAGCCAGCTGAAATACTGGAACCAGTTAGAAGGCAATTGTCTTAATTTTCCATTGATGATGCATTTAAATTTATTGAGAGTATTACAGATTTTAACATCCCAGACAAAGTCATGTTCTCATTAGATGTGGCTTAGCTATTTACCAATGTACCTCTCATAGAAACTGTTTACTATATACGTGATTATATTGATACATATAGTTTAGAGGTAGGGTCGCCGGCAATCTAGCTCAAACGACTTCTACTAAGATGCACGTTGAATGTTGAGTTCACCTTCAATAATGAGATTTTTAGACAGAGATGGCATTGAGATGGGATCATTACTGGGGCCATTGCCGGCTGATTATTTTATGCCAAGGCTTGAAAAGTCTCAACTCGGTCAAACCATGGGTCATTTCAATAGTTATGGAATGGACAACTACCTAATTTTTATAGTTGTGTGCCTATCTCCAGGAAAGGAATCTAATTCATTCTCTCTGATTTAGGATAAGAAACATTTGTTTTCAATAAATTCTTCTTCAGGCTCTACAATTATAAATCCATTAATGTAAACATACAATAGCCAGTAAAGACGAATTAGAATCATATCAGAAAGTGTATTGTGGAACAAGTATAAGATGGAATGAAACAATAGTCATATAGTTTTTTAATATGCATGGACAATGACAACATGGGACAAAATGAGATGAAATAATTTAATTTAACGATATATATATATATATAGTTAACAGAAAATACAGGTGTCAGGAGTGAGTGTAATCAGGGTGTGTGAAACAATATGAAAATAAACCAACGAATGAGGCGGTCTAGACATAAGTTCAAGGTTGAAAATAACAACAATAAGAATGATTGTAAAATAATAACGATGATATGGTGTAAAATTAAAATTAAATGTACTATTGGTGAATGATTGTCAAATAATAATAATAATGAATATAATGAAGTGGAATGAACAGGATTCTGTAAATACAATAGCAAGTTAGAAAAGCACTATTTAAACCTAAGGTAATAAAATCATAAGAAAGGTCATGAAATCATAAAAGTCGAAAATGAACGTTTGTCAATGAAACAGAGGAATAGAACAAGAAGAAGAAAAGAAAAGAAAATTGTGAAAGGAATTTAAAGTGTTAATGGAGGATTTGTTGGCTTTATTGTAGGCCAAGGTAAACATAGAGGTTGGACATACTTCTTCTGTATGCAGAGGGATGGTCTTCTGGTATTAATTGCAACTGCTTCAGCTACTGCTAGAAGACGCAGTCGAGCTCCTCTAGATAAATTACTAGGAACGCGGTAAATAACTGAGAACGCTTGGTCAAGTTTTATCGGGTGTCCAGTAACTACCAAGTGGACTAAGACTGCACTATTTATGCCTTTGGTTACTCCTTTACTCAGCCATACAGGTACATGTTCACGCGCAGGCATGGATAAAGTCCTCTGAGTACGGCCAATGTAACTGGCTCCACATGAACAGTTGAGTTCATAGATGCACATTGATGAAGTCATCTTTGGTAATTTATCCTTTACTTGTTGTGTGAGTACTGGTTTAGTTGAGAAGTTTAGTACCAGTTTAGCTGCAGGAAATGTTCTATCTATCGCTCTATTGAGTCGACACTTTAGAATGTCAGCTGCAATTTCCCCTTTGTAACTTAACTTAAGATACAAAGGTTTCTTGTCTACGGTATCCACCTTTACCCTGTCTATAGGTATTGACATATACTTTTTTAGGAAGCTCTGTGGATATCCATTTTCTTGCAGTGTGAGTTTTAGTTTATGCATTTCTTCCTTAATGCATTCCTCTGAGCATATTCGTTTTATTCTGTAGCTAAGACACTTAACTAAGTTTCTTTTATGCTGAATCGGTGTGAAACTACGGAAATGGGTGTACTGACCCGTCCAAGTTTTCTTTCTAAATAATTTCCTTTGTAGATATCCGTCTGTCTTCATGGTAAGTAGGACGTCTAGGAAAGGTAAACTATTATTGTCTTCTTCACATGTAAACTGAATAGTTGGGTGAACATTATTAACGGCATTCAGAAGCTCTTGTTTATTAAGAATTCTATCACAAACGATAAAGGTATCATCTACGTATCGACAATAATAGTCAAGCCCTTTAATCGTGTCTTTCATCCCATCTTATACTTGTTCCACAATACACTTTCTGATATGATTCTAATTCGTCTTTACTGGCTATTGTATGCTTACATTAATGGATTTATAATTGTACAGCCTGAAGAAGAATTTATTGAAAACAAATGTTCGCTCTAAATATTTTGTTCTGAATAGATTATGGGAATATTTAATTGAAGAAACATTTGAAGTTCCGATTGCGTTGACTCGGAACTTGACTTCCTAAAAGCCACACTTTCAGAAAACGGTTACCCGAACCAATTTATTGACAGTAACACAAAAGATAAGCAGTCTAAACTGGTCACTGACTCAGTTCCAAAGAGAATCTTATTCATGAACTTGGAATTCAAAGGTGATCAAGCTTCAGATATGCTCAAAACTGTCTCTCTAATTCAGCCAGTAAGACATTTTTGCAGCAAAATTGCATATGACGTCCACCAACCGCAAGTTGTTCTCCATCCCTGTAAAAGAAAGCTACCCCGTCTGGCCACCTCCATGTGCATCTATCAGTTCACCTACTCTTGTGGAACAAGGTACATTGGCCGTAACCAAAGGACTTTTCCACACGGATACGAGAACATATTCCATAATGATTTTACAAGGGAGAGTGAGAAGCCCTATTCTAGAATACCTGATAGACTCCTGTCACTGCACCAACCCTCACTGTGCTTTTAAGACCATCTACCAACTCCATGCTCACTTGCCACTTTTTTTCTTGAGAATTTCTAAGGACAGCGGAGGCCATGACCATTCTTGAATTTAAGCCATACCTTAGTACACAAAAGAAGTATGTAAAATCCCTACTTCCGCTTTGACCATAGAGGGATATACATTTATTTATTTTCGTCATTTAGTTGTTCTATGCACCTTTCCCTCATTACTAAGACTATTATTATTATTGCTATTCTCACTCTAAAAATTTTCCACTTGCCTCACTTGTCATTCTAAATGCAAATATTTTTACAATATTAAATTCTGTCTTACCGAATTTCACATCATGTTGCATAACATTTGACATTAGACTAATAATCCTATAATTATGCAGCCCTTTCCATCATCTATACACCTTATGAATTGTCCCAATGTCGTCGAAAAGAACATGTTGCAAAATGGCTACTAAACCATATAGAAAATCCCGATGCGATTAATCTGAATAAAAACCCAGCATCATCCATTGCAAAACACTTATTAATGTCAGGTCACAAAATCAATATTAATTAATGACTGTTTCACAATTATTTCACATAACTCTAATTCAAGGTTATTGAAGGTGATGGAAGCACTTTGGATTAATCACATACAGCCTAAACTGTGTGTACAAAAATCAATAGATTTCAATCTTTGCCTACCATGGACTACATGACCTATCTAAATATTATTGGTCATTAGTATGTACTTTTGTTTTTATTTAACTGAGTAATTGTCATGATCTTTATTTTATTTATTATTGTTAACCATGTTAGTTGTAAAGTGGTTGTAAAGAAACTGCGAAATGACATCATCTCGCGAAATTTGTCTTCTTAATTCCGTATTCATATTCTATATAGGACATTAATTGTTTTGCTACTTGACATTTAACTATGATTATAATCACGAATATTTTAATTGCATTTCATGTTATTATTATTTCACGCATTAATACCTCACGGGTTATAATTTCTAAAACACCGTGTATATTGTACAACTTGATGGTAAATTGGTTGAAAAGGGTCTCTTCTCTGAATATTGTGTTCTTAATGCCTTTTATGCTGACGGTGGCTTGTGCAACATTGACCCCGGTAATATAATTAGATAACGATTACCAAGGTCGATTCAACGTGACAATAAAAGGTTTTTGTGCATGAGGAAGGGGGACTTAACTTCGCGGGTGTATATCATCTCAGCACATCTCAGTATGTATCCCTGTCAGGTCTTATGAATGATCTTGTATGCAGTGATACTGCTTTATTCTTCTGTCTATTGCGACATCGTTTTCATGATACATACCCACTGATTGATCCAAGAAGGCATTAGACAAGTACACATACTTACTAGGAACATATTGGAACAGGCTTGAGGACTGCTATCCTCAGTAGAAAATTTGATTGGTCACAGGATTTCATCATAAGCTGACATCGGTTAGAGAACCATTGGAAAACCTGGGAATATTGGAAGGCTGTGTTTGTTCTAGTTTGGGACTCGCCAGCAGTGTACACCCACCGGTGTCATCTCATGGTGAAATCATGTAACCAATCAATCAAATCCCTACAAATCAATACATGAGAATCTAACTCCTGTCATCAACATGGACTTGTTTATCTCATCTTGTTCAATATTAGATAGTTTATGTGACGAGACAAAAATTATCTCTTCATCTCGCTCCCTGTGTTGCTGCATTTAGGTAATTCGTTTACCATGAGTGTTAGCATCAACGTTTGGTGTGAAAATCGTCTATGTGTTAGGAAGTATAGCTAGATGTTGGATGTCATGTTGACTGTTTACCCATCATTGTGGGAATTTTCAGTGTATGTGATGACCCATGAATAGTCGCTAGGGCCATGATATTCCACGGGAGTATATCAAATTAGGAGAGCTTACAGACAAACGACATTCTGAGAAAACGTGACAACGTGGGACTAAGTTATGTGCTGTGGGGCCATTGTGGAGCATCAGATGCAAGCAGAAGAACAAACCCGCATCAGGCTATTTGGCGGTGAAAGGGAGCTGACTAAATTCATACCACTTGGTAATTGCAGATTGTTTGAGGTAAATAGAGATCCGGCGTCGAAGGCATAAATTGAAGTAATAGGAATATGTTCCTGAGGTATAGCAGTCAACAGATAGACAAAACATGGGAAGGAAGTGGTAATACTATTACGATATTTAGCAGATGGAGGGATACGGAATGATAAAGGTGAGATACACTTACTTGATCTCGGAATTGTTGGTTTTCTGATAGACCCGTCCGTTCTGTCCGTGTTTCTTTCAAGTAGGGTTTAGTCCGTAAAAGTAGTCGGAAATGGCCACCTGTGGATAACCACTGTTTGCGGTTTGTTCGTATTAGTGTCAGACTGGTTGGAATCGTCTCATTAAATGATATAATCTGGGAATGCATGCTTTAGTATCCTAGACATATATTACTAATGATGATGAGGCTTCTACACCGTTCGTTTTCTGCTGGATTTGACGTAGGATTAAAGAGTTGGAATGTAGTCAGCGCATTATGACACACGATATGGGATATGGGATATGGGAGATTATGCAACTCATGAGCTTGAGATATTACTTGGCATATCGTAGAATGAAAACAAATCGGTCATGTTGCATTTTTGTTCCTCCTACTATAGCGTATGAGATGAGGTAAATATTCTCTTGAGCGTTCCCTTATAAATTCATTTCCCCTGTTCATATTGTTAATATAGTGTATTACGGTTGTGATGCTATACTTGCATCTCTATGAAATGCCATTTAAGTTGATTTCATTCGTAACTTATCACCTGTTACGTTGTACAGTGATGGTGATTTTGTGAAGCTGGACACCTGCAAATCACCCTTCACTCAACCTGTAATTGGATTTGTAGGTGTTCAATTAAGAGTGAGTAGACGAAGTGCGTTATGTGTATGTAGCTAGTCGTATGTAGTCAGTCAGCATATGGGTGAAAGTCAGTTGAGGTTACTCGAGAAGTGTTTCTCCTACTGTTGGATTCAATGTGTACTTATGGTCATCATAACTTGTTACAGGAGTAGTCAGCCGCATAGATTTAATAAACTAGTGAGGTGGGATTGGAGAAATACTAACTCCGGAGTGCATCATTGAATGTTCTCGAAACTAGTTATGCATCTAAGAGATACCAAGTATGGTTTTATTGGACATATGTTGTCGGAGAAAACTATATGCCGGAATTATAAATCATAAACAGGGAGAACTATTTAAAGGCTGGTGATGGTAAAAGTTGGCAGTGTTCGAAAGAGACTAGTGCTGTCCAAAGTGTGATGATTAATACTCCTTGATTACTTAAGGCATAGATTATTCCATGTGATACTTGACAAGGATAGTGAATTAATATAGGGTGACCAAATAAAGTGTAGAGCAGGTCACATGGGAACTGTTTTAGTTTTCACTGTAGACAAAGTCTTGTCTGTAAATCAAGTTGCCTTATTGCTAATAACTTGAATTCGTGAGACAAGGTACATGTATTTTTCAATTTTATGCTTCCAGAATAAGGAGACAGCACTACTTGTATACTGATTTCCATAGTGAAACACCCCACTGTTGTCAGATATTAGTGAAAAACTTTGAGACTAAGTACATTACTTCAAGTAGCTGCATAACTTTAAACCGCAAAGAAGGAAATGAAATGCTACTACTGCTTTCCTCTTATTTCTATGTTATTTTTTATGGTCTCTGTGGTTCACTTTCTGATGCTGATGATTCGCGAACTTAACATTGATATCCGAAAAATGCGTTCTTGCACAATACATTTCGAACAGTTCGATCGTATATTTAGTTGTCAATTCGATATGTATAAAAAATGAAAGGTTAATTAGAATAAACAAGATTGCAAGGGATTTCGGAGTAAGGAGGATAATAACCGACACTACTTTTCGTAATATACTCAGGTGAAAATTGTCAAGGTAGGTGAGTAATGGTGACGATGTTTTTGTACATACGGGGAGGGGATCGTTATTTTACAGACAGCCATCACCCCAGAGTATTTCAGTATGCACTATTGACGGTGTTTACGCATAATCTTGAAGGCTGTTATGATATCAGTGTTGTGACTGATATCGATTATGTTTCTCTGTAAACGAGGCTGGTAGTGTGTCACGTGCTATTATCGAGACTTTGGATTTCAGTCTATGCGTCAGTCATGTACTACAGCGTAAAAACTGTTACTTTAGTATAGTTTCGTTGTCTTCTGTTTAGACATAGAATGTGATGATGAAGACAACTATTTAGCGGGTGTAACTTATTGACTCAAGCATCGGATGTTTGGCGTGTGTGTTCAGTTTCACTTTTATCGTTTAAGGAAGTAGACGGTATCATAAGGTGTCACGTTTGAGATGTAGTTTATAGACTAATACTCCAAAATTTCATGTAACCTTCGAGTGTTATGTATATTGACTGTCTTTAGATCAAATTATATTGAAGTAGAAACGCTTTGGAATCACATCGTTATGAGCTTTGGAATGCACAGTTTGAAAGCAGTTAGTTCCCTCTATGAATTTCATCTAAGCAATAAGAAGACAATTTTTATCTGAGATGTACAATGTATTTGTGCTACACATTTTGGACACATGTACCAGTCATGCATATTTATGCATAAGTTAACATAATTTTGTAAAATGCAATCGTAAAAGATGTTTCTACCTGTAAAATTCTGAACATTTAGGGACGTCAGTATTGTAATGATTTATCTGAATTGTTTATTTTAGTTCAGGCGTTACTTTGCTGATCCTGTGCTCGCGATATAATTCACCCTCCTAATTATTAGAAACTGGGAACTGACATACCTATTGCAAATGATTGTTGGCATTACAAGTCCCAAGGTATATTTCGTGCAGTCGGGTATTTCGCTGTACGAGGATTCATCTCTTTTAGACACTGGAACCGTGAAAATAACTGAAAGGTGAGTTTTAGTAATCCATTTGTAATGTGAAATATTGTGTCAGATTCTGCCTGTAGACGCCGTGTTGATACTTTCTCTGTATATTTCATTTTGGCCTTAGATTTGTCATTGTTTTTCTTTTAAAGTTGCCGTTGTTTCATTATTGTTTTTCCTTTTTTGGTTTCCAACTTTATCCGTTGTTGTAAGAATTGACATCGTAGAGCAACGCTTAGTGAAATACTACTTTTCAGCTTGTCGACTTTGGTTCGTTTTCTTTTGCTTTAATGCATGATTTAGGGTTAATGTTGCATTATTCATTCGCTCTTTAAAGTTTTTCTGGGGTATGACATGAAAATGTTGAATTTTTACAGGTGCTATCCAATAGGATAGCACATCACTACAATTTTCTATTCCATACTCTCAGTTACAAGTGTATGTAATTGTAAAGAATACAAATAACCAAACGGGAAATAACGTGTTCCCTAATTCGCATTTGTTGGTGATGGTAAATGGAGATCGCGTTTGGAATCCAAACAGTGTAGGTAGTTCGAAGCCACAAGCTGAGGAGGATAATATGGAAATTGAAGAGACTGGGGTTGGAGATGAGGCGTTCGTGATGCAGATTGTCGTAGTAGTAAATCTGTGCTGCACCTGGTTCCATCGAACTGTGCTCACTTAGAAGATATGTTCAAAGCATTCGCTGATTGTCAGGCTTTAAAGTGTGATGCCGAAGATAATAACTCTGATTTGGACAGTCGAACAGAAGATAATGAATCTGAGGAGAATGATGAGGATGCAGAATTAAAAAATTGTGTTTGTCGTGAGTCATGTTTATTATTATTATTAACAGGATAACAACCTATTTATAGAAAGCGGAAATGATACGAGCCTACTAGGTCACAAGTTCAAACCGTCCGCTCCGCCTACCGAAGTTTTGACAACCAAGGGTTGTCATTACCAGCCCTCACACAGTGGATGCGCCTCATTGTCAGCTGCATGGAAATACAAGTGGTTTTTGAGATGTCAGAAACAGTTCAAACTGGCTTTGCACGAAGTTGCGTCAGTTCATGTTGCCGAATTTCAAAAATCTCCCATATCGGAAAGGGGAATTGTGAATCAGAATTATAATATATCGGGGAGATATGATTATGAGTGAAGAGAGATGTGGATATTCATGAATAATCTTCATCTAGGTATGAGTGAAAGGAATAAAGCAAGTAGTTCACCGAAGAAGCTCTTCTCAGTGAATTCATTTTCTTTTTTAGCTGTACAGTCGCATTTATATGCAGTTTTTAAGAAAGAGTAATGAGCTGTCATAATCATAGTTGTTTATATTAATAACCAGTACATAAGGGGAGTTGAATGATGATGTTAGACCCATGTGATAAGATGAGTAGTTTAATGAATTAGATGTAACTAGAATGCACGTAGAAAATAAAGAAAAAGTGATAATGGCATAAGAGTTATAGAGAGTTTAAAAGCAAAGAAACAAAAATAGAGTTCGCAGAAGTCGACGAGACTGTTACCATGATAGCAGAAGTGGTTGAATAATCTTCTTATGTACGCCTAGCTCCAGTTTCTCTGTGTGAATAACTGGAGGTTCAGCAGTGCAGAGAAGACGAAGACGTGTCGTCTCTGACAGGTTGTTCTTCACTTTGTAGGTTACTTTGAAGGAGGCGATTGTTATGATGGAATGACTGGTGTTGACAAGGTGTTCGACTATCACACTTCTTATAGAGCCGCTGCTGCCTTTTCGTAATCATGCAGGATAGTGTTTTTGAACCCCTTTCAGATAGGATATGCGTCGAACGAGCATTATAACTGGCTCCACAAGAATAGATGATGTGGTCAAATGCTAAGTCTTGTCTTTCAGGCTTCTACAGCGTCAGGGTTGCAGATGCGAGTTGCAAGGGATTTAATTAAATTGCGTTTTCGTTCAACAGTCATCCAACTGTAGAAACTTTTCAGTTGACCATTCCCTTGTGGGCTTCCTATGGATATATCTTCTTAAAGTTCTAAAGGTTCCTCTTCTTGGTGGTTCCACATCGAGAACGGGGTTATTCAAATTCGTTTTCCATTTCAAGGGTGCATTTTATTGCTGGATGGCAGTTGTTAAACGCATGTAACAACTGATTGAGGTCATAATTATTGTCATAAATGATTACAAAATGTCCACATACTGTGTATGCAGCTAAGATTTATCAATAGTTGAGTTTAAGGGACCGTCGTCGGGACTTGCCATTAAACAGTCTGCTAGTGATGGCCCCAAAGGAGATCCCATTACAGTGCCATCCTATTGTCTGTAATTGGGATCACTATGGGTACACCTCACCAGTAGTTCTTTCAAATACACTGTTTACATTGCAGCGTTTAACTGGTGATCGTCTTTACATTTTTCCAAAAAAAGACGGTTTAGTTAAGTGGGGACATTGGTGAGCAGTGATTTAATGTCGAGAGTTAACATATTTGCCTAGTAGTGTTCATATCTTGTATGCAATCGATGAATTGCAAAGTGTCACTCACAAAGGCGATACATGTATACATGTCTGCTTACAGGTTCTGGAATATCAACCAACCATTTTAAAGTAGAACTGGGCGAAGAAGGAAACGGAGCTTGGGTATCATTAGCAAGCCATAAATTTTTGGTGTTAGTGATGAACCAAGCGGTTAGATATCATCATAATTAACTGGTCGACTTTCACTCTTTCCAAGACAGCTTACGTGCATACATGTACTCGCTTCGTGACACTTTTCAATTGACTAACTGTTGCTTCAACATACGAATTCTGATCTGTAGAGAAAAATAAGAGCGAAACAGTACTTATATATATTTCCTATTACAACTATAATTAAGACAGGCACTTTCCCAAAAGAGTTCACAAAATCTGTTGAACTAATCTGCAAAATGCCTGGCGTTGGAAAATCGCCGACAGAGTCGAAAAGTTCATCGTAAAAACACAACTCAACAAAAGAACAACAAGAAGAAACTGCATTATTCACAAAAATAACTTCCATAGACTGTAACAGTGTTTATCTCTACGCTTCACAGAGTCATGGATACTCATTACTGAGGCGTTTCAACAAAGTAAAGTGAAACATCTATCCACTGATGCCTACTTTTCAGTCAGTGATCCTACTGAGGTGTGATCTGAATGTTCAGTTCTCTTTTAACAACGAAATATATCGCCAAGAGAATGGTATAGCTATGAGCTCACAACTAGGCCCATTGCTTTCAGATTTATTCATGGCAAACCTCGAAAACATATGCCTGAAGAAAATGATTTATACCTCCGAATTCTAAAAGAGTGATACGTCGACAACACCTTTAATATCGTAAACAATGAAGAAAATCTAGGCGACATCTTAAATGCCTATAACAACTACCAAAATATCCTTTCTTGACTTTCAGCTGACAAGAGGAGAACAGGATGGGATACTGAAAACATCTATCTACAGAAAGTCGACGTGGAACGGACAGTTTGCTTTCACAGTTGAGTACACCGAACAAACCTGGTCCGTTCACTCAACTACAGAGTTCACAGGATTCGCACCCAGAATACCATAGAAAACGAACTAAGCAATCTCATGAGAATCCCCGTCGAGAATTGTTATCCTGAACGATTTATTGAGAAATCCATGGATCCAAGACCTCAAGAGCCACTCACGCTTGGCGTCCCGAAAAAACTCCTCTACATGAACCTTCAGTAAAGTGGCGATTTATCTGCGGAAACACTGAAAAATCGACTGTCCCATTCACTTAAGAAAACCTTCTTCGCAGCTGAACTACGATTAAACTTCTCCACGAAATCTGTGATTCGTATGAACGTGAAGGATAAGTTACCACCGCTGGTCTCATCGACATGTATCTACCAACTGACCTGCTCAGTGTGGAGCCATGTATGTCGGCTGCACCCAACGTTCGGTGTCCAAACGTATCACCAAACACTTACCAGCATGGTTTTACAAAGGAGAAAACCGATGTCCCCGCAGCTCCATATCTTAGAACATCTGATAGAATCCAGACACCAAGCTGCACCCCAAACAAACTTCAAAGTAGTCTACAAAGTAAGAAGTAGTCTTCCTTAAGGTGTACGAATTAAACTTCTTCAAACTGCAGAAGCAATGGCGATTCACTTGCTAAGCCCTGAACTCTGCATACAGAAGAAGTTCGTTCAATCACTACACTTACAATGGACTTAATCTATCTTATTACCTGAAAAGTAAATTCTACTAATCTTTTTTTTTCTGTTTCTTCATTAGTATTATTTTGTCTTCTTAATTGTAATATTTTGCATTTTCAACTCTCTTGTTCTCTACCCCCACCCGATAAATTTTTTCTACACCTCACTACCACTGTTATTGACCTGACCAACGCTCAATTTCTAGTCATTTATGATACGCCATCCAACTTGATTGCTCAGTTTCAGTTCTAACTTAAATGGGATTATTATCTACCTCACTTCTACTTAGTCTCTACCTGTAATTACCTCTGTTGCTACCCTGAAGTAAGTTGAAACATTTTAGTCAAATATATTACGTCATCTAACTTACTAAATCAATCTAAGTCTAGGTAACGGGACACATCCCGATCCAGATCAGTTCGCTGATGCATAGAATTTCAATATGCATGCACCTAGATGTTTAAAATAAATGTATTTTTTCTAATAAAAGTTGTCATTGGCCTTTTGGTTTGAGAGCTGTCATTCGAAAATGTGAAGTGCAGCAAAGTTATACCGATCTTTTCATAAAGCCGTGTTTATTTGAACTCAGCTACTACTATTACTACTACACGAAGTAGATTTTCCATATCTTAAGCTAAAAACCTGCATTTATTGTGTGTGGTGGCTTATGATGCTGTACAGTTGCTTGGATTGAATCACGTTATGTGTGAGACACGAACTCGTGACCTGACAAGGTAGAAAACCTGAAATGTAAAGTCAAAAGAAAGAAAATAGGAATAACATTTGCTATTGGAAATTTCAATCTAATGTCTCTTTATTTTCTTTTCGAGGAAGTCATCAACTAGCCTGCACATTCGTGTATTTATATCAAATGGATGGGAAAGTTCCAGAATAATATCTGGTTAAGGGTCAAATTAATAAAAATAAAAATTAGGAATTAGAATGCCATAATAAACAGGGGGATGGATAAAACAAACAAAGTAGCATCATGATAGCTAAGAAGATTGACATTGTGCAATTAGGGGTTAGAAATGTAGAAATAAGAAGATAGGATGTTTGGATAAGAACCAGTGTAATGAATAATTGTTTTTGCAATCAGGGATTAAATATGTAGAAATAGTAAAATGAGAAAATAAACACGAAGTTCGGGTATGAAAGTATGGTAGTGTAAACAGGGATTAAGAAAATCTTAAAATAACATGAATAAATAGGAAGTTTAGATAAGAAAGGCGATGGGATGGTCATCAATTAAAAATTTACCTGTCTATGATGGCCATGGCAGAGACAGGGGTTGGACATATTTCTTTTGTATGAAAAGCGTGGGTTTGAGCTTTTGTATAGCTAGCGCCTCGGCTATGCCCAGATGTCTTGATTTCACTCCCTTTGATAGGTTTGATTGAATCTTGTTTATTACTTTGAAGGATTTTTCGAAAGGTGCTGAATGTCCTGAATTGACCAGATGTTCTGTCACTGAACTGTATACACGCTTTTGGTCTCCTTTTACTAACCAGGCTGGGTAGTGTTCACGAGTGCCTTTTTCAAGTCGGCGCATGGTACGGCCAACGTACTCAGCTCCACAAGAGCAAGAGTTATTTCTACATTTCTAACCCCTAATTGCACAATGTCAATCTTCTTAGCTATCATGATGCTACTTTGTTTGTTTTATCCATCCCCCTGTTTATTATGGCATTCTAATTCCTAATTTTTATTTTTATTAATTTGACCCTTAACCGGATATTATTCTGGAACTTTCCCATCCATTTGATATAAATACACGAATGTGCAGGCTAGTTGATGACTTCGTCGAAAAAAAAATTTTCTTCGCTGCAATTGTCTCCTTAATAACTCCTATGACCCAATGTATCTCTTTATTTAAAAAAAAATAATTTTTCCTTCACGTTCCCAGTAGAACATAGGGCTTCAAGCTAGTGGCTTGAAGTTTCTGTAACAGTGTCTGTTGTACAGGATAGGGTTCCTAGCCTCATGCCCAGCCTTTTCTTTTTACCAGCATTGTTTCTGGCTTAGCGAGGTAAAGGAGTGCGTAGGCCGGGAGTCGAACCCCAGCCCATGTGCATAGTCGGCAAGCGTCCTAACCGCTATGCCACCGACGCACACTCTCTTTATTTAATGAGAACAAAACGCGCAGTTCAGCCAAAGTCTGTTTTCGGCTAATTCATTCAGTTAGCTGTACAATCGCAATTATTTCTGTATGTGTGTGTTTGTGTGTACATTAGGTTTGTCCAATAAGAAGAAAAATATGTTAGCGTTATTGTTGTCAAGACATTTGGAAATTGTGATGTCAAATTGTCAAAACTGTAACTAGGGTGGAGTTGAAGAGGATAGTGGTGATGTGTTGTAAAACAGGATATTTATTAACACCTAAAAGAAGTTGAATGAATGTGACACATTTGAGTGATAAGATGAATAGTTTAACCAATGAGTTGTGATTAGCATGCACTAGAAACAAAGGAAAATATGGGATTATGCAAGAGTTCTAAAAATTACAGATGTTATAAGGAGTTAGAAAAGAAAAGAAGAAGAAGCTCATAAACATCAAGTCAGTAGACGTCAACACGGTTGTAACCATAATAGTAGAAGTGGTCGGGTGATTTTCTTTTGTATACATAGCTTTGGTTTCTCCAATTGAAAGGCTAAGGCTTCAGCGATATGAAGGAGACGAAAGAGTATTGCCTTTCGTAGGTCGTCCTTCACCTTGTAGATCAATTTGAAGGAGGCGTTTGTTGAGGTGGAACGACCAGATTAACAAGATGTTCGATTATCTCACTCCTTATACAACCACTGATAATTTTACTATCCCTGTATATCACTTTACTAGAAGACACTTCTGAAACCAAATACTAGTGTTGTTCTGTCGTTAAAGATGAGGCATCTGCCAAAACTTGATAATACTTACCTAATTTCCATGAATACCACAAAAGCCTATCATCAGCACTCATTTATTCGCGTATTGCTCAAACACATGAGATGTGAGGATGGCAATCGCCTTCTTATAACTATCTCAAATATTATTATTTTCATAGACATATGAAGGGAGTTTATTATCGGATTTTTTGTGTTACTTATAAGTAGTAAACGAAAAACACAGAAAAAATACTGCTAGAGGTGATTTGCTTAACTGACTGTATAGCCCGTTCAAATACTATTTCATTAATAATAATAATAATAATAATAATAATAATAATAATAATAATAATAATAACAATTTCCTTTATTCCAAAACAGTACTGGTGATACAGAATCGAATTCTCAGTATTTTTACTACAGTATTGCATCCAGTAAGTACATAAACAATAAATAAAATTCTACATAGATTGAGGGTAATCTCAGTTAGTTTTGACAACAACATATTGGCATGTCGGTAGCAAGCCAAAATTGATCACAGTGTTTGAAGGTGTTAGAAAATTAGATGCCAGCATATTTACTGGTGTTAGCGGTAACAAAATGATCGAGATATACAGAGTGTGAAAGAACGAATAAGAATGTTATAAATAGAGTTTGTAAGGAAGAGAGAAACAAAACAGCACATAACAAGAAAAAGGAAAGAAAACGTTGTACCTATAAATGATATGAGTTGGAAAGACGAGATCCAGTTGTTTTACTGACTTTTTAATAAGTTATAAGTTTCACGCCTAATGCTTTCTTTATCGCACAGAACACGAGCTAAGTAGGGTATGGTTGAGCTTTTGTACTTGCTAGTGCGCGCATATAGTTTTCTATATAGGCTTCTGGTTCTGTCTGATAAGATACAAGGGGAGAGTTGTGAATGAAGGGGGTGGTGTGAGTTAGATAAAATAGATTTGGCCCATTTTTCACATGAGTCCAAGTGCCTATCGACCAGAATATTAACAAGCTGGTTAACTGGCACGCTGCTTACCCTGCTGACAACCTTTAACATCCTGCTTAATAAGGTATAGTCTTTCTTCAGTAGCCCAGGGAAAAATAAGGGGGAACAATAGAGAATAACGGGCAGAATACGGGAGTTAACGAATCGTAGGAGCAGGGGTTGGGTTATGCCAGAATATCTTAACTTCTTGATGTGGAAGGTAAGACGGAACATTTTCTTAGAAATCATCAAGATATGAGACGACCAGGAAAGATCAGCAGATAGAATGACGCCAAGATATTTAATTTCTGACTTGGTTTGTATTTCAGTGCCATCTATGTTGCACACCTCGTGAGTGGCAACCAGTTTGTTTAGGTCAGATTTATGCTTAAAGGTGAAATTGACTGTTTGGAATTTAGAGGGTTAGACCGTTTTCCTTGAAATACTAGCTGATTTCTGACAAAAACCCATTTAGTTTGGAGCAGTCACTTTGACATTTGACAGGCAAATATACGGTTTACTGTCTGCATTAACTAATGTTCTGGGCAGCGTCTGGGAAACAGGGGAAGTCCCATTGGGTTGGTGTAAGTCACTGAGAATGTCAGGATCGCATTCCTAGACGTCTTTATGGCAAGAAAAGAAGATGGCACACTAAGAAGGAGTGTGTACAGGAAACCTACTACAACAGGTCAGTACACTCATCTTTTGAGTTTTGTACCTTTGAAATACAAACGTAACCTGGTACAGTGTCTGGTTCATAGAGCTAGGTTAATCTGTTCAGACGGCTGCTTCAATGAGGAGCTTAAGATTATTAGAGAATTACTCAGAAAAAATGGTTATCCAGATAAGTTCATTGAAGAAAATATGAATTCGTCACCTAGGACAGTCACTATGGCAGTAGTCCCGAAAAAACCAATGTTCATAAGACTGCAGTTCCTCGGTGATAACATCAGCGAAATAATAACACAACGACTGAAGAATGCAGTTAAAAGAGCTTATTATGCAGCAGAGGTACGCTGTCTCTTCACAACCACCCCTATTCTACGTTCGAGAAATAAGGATAAACTACCTAAATTCGCCTCCTCTATGTGTATCTACCAGTTTGACTGCAGCTGCGGAGCCAGCTACATCGGGCGTACAATTAGGCAGGTTCACCATCATATTTCCGAACATTATCCAGCATGGTTAAGCAAGGGACAAATAAGATCCATTCGCAGCTCTATTTTAGCCCACCTTGTAGATAGTGAGCATAAGGTTGACGTTAATACTGCATTTAAAATTATTTATCGCATTCCTACTAATCTTAACTTTACTCTACGAGTTCGTCTTCTACATACAGCTGAAGCAATAGGAATCCACCCGAATAAGCCAAACTTGTGTGTTCAGAAGAAATTTGTACAGCCACTTTCCTTACCTTGGCCATCGTTACATGATTGTATAAACCGGACTACTTCATCCCCCTCCCCGTAAAAAAAATTTTTTTAATTATAAATTATAAAAACTATAATTGTCCAAATTATTTGTTTTTCTGACTACTTCATCTTTAATTACGTGTTATCCTTGTAAAAATTACTTTATTCTTATGACCACTTCAACTTCAGTTACAAATTATCATTGTTCAAATTGTTTTTTCCTTAACAATCTGTTACGTAATCAACCTGTGCACACGCTTATTCCTTAATTGCTCTTCATTTTTCCAAAATTATGCATTATGCAATCCACTTGTTGCAACCATTTCCACCTTTTAATTATATATATTAATTTTCTTCGTTAATTATCGCCCCATTGACATTTTGACACTGGCTAATTATTGTTAACAAACATATCACCACTAGATTGGTAAATTGTTGTGTATTGTAATAAAAATGCTATATATATTAGAGTAGAGTCAGAGATGAGGATCTAATTGAAAAGTAAATATTTCTTCGCTCAATCTTTCTGTTTCATAGATATCTAAACGGGGATTTTTTCTATATTGAAATCTTCGGAGCAACAGTTTGCGTTAAAGGTGCTCAATGAGTATCTGAAGTACAGCGCAAGGCTCAGTGAAGTGAGAATTTCTTTGGACTTCATTGTCGAATGCTTTGAGAGAAACCAGTATCCAAAGTCCTATTGGAAGTCTTTACGACGTAGCAGAGTTCGTCCGAATAGTAAGACACTGAAACCTCACGCATCGAATCAGATCGACTCACTTAAATCATGTATCACGGAATTATCAAAGAATGTAACAGAAAGGTTCTATGCTGTAGACGAGCTCCCAGAGCACTTGAAGAAACAGTTCCTGTATTATGTGAATGAAGTTTATGGCAATAGAAGGGAAAAGAAACGTGTCAAATTATTACAAAGCCTGGAAAGCAAAACTCCAGAAATGCGATTTCCGCCAAACCTTGGTCAGTATGTTTGCAATTTTTCTGATGTTGTTCTTGATGACACTGATTTGCAACTATTATCTCTAGGCACTAAGTTTTGTGATAATCATGTTAAGATGGATATGCAAGTCCAGTTTGAAAACTTTTATGCACAAACTGAAAGCTTGACACCCTCGTCAGCTGAGGCAGTTGAAAGTCTTAAACCAACTCTCATCGACTGTTGTTATAAATATGTAAATAGTAAACGGAAACTGAATAGCTTATTGACCAAGAAACACAGGGAAGCCCTAGATAAGCTGCGAAATAATGAGAATATAATAATTTCGAAACCTGATAAAGGCTCCGGAGTAGTAATAATGAATAAGACTGAATACATAGATAAGATGAATGGAATACTTATTGATCATAGAAAATTTCGAAAAATCACATCTTCCGTCGATCCGACAGAAAAAGTGGAGAAACAACTAATTGAGTCATTAAAAAGACTTAAAAATCAAAGTAGCATTATTGAAGGTTTATATGAATCTCTAAAGCCTATCGGCACGATTCCTCCAAGATTATCTGGACTGCCAAAAGTGCACAAAATTGGTTTGCCACTTCGACCAGTGTTAGACATGTGTAATTCCCCATATCACGCCACAGCAAAATGGTTAGTGAAGCTCCTAAAACCTCTGCATAATGAATTGGTAAAGCATAGCATAAACGGCAGTTTTGAATTTGTTAAAAAATTAGAGATCTTAATGTGAAGGACAAGTTTATGATATCTTTTGATGTATCCTCCATGTTCACCAATGTACCGTTAATGGAGACAGTGGATTTTATATGTGAGGAGATTACTACACGAAACATAGACACCGGGATTCTTGTATCCACCTTGAAGGAACTTATTTTAAAATGCACAATGAATCTTCATTTCTTATTCAGTAAGGAGTATTACACACAAATAGATGGTGTAGCTATGGGTTCCCCATTAGGTCCAATCCTAGCTGCTTTTTTCCTCGCTAAGTTAGAGAATGCACCACTGAAAGAAGTAATTAGTGACTTGGATTTCTACTGTCGATATATGGATGATACATTTCTGGTCATGAAAAAAGAGGATGATGCAATGAACATCCTTGACAAGTTTAATGATGCCCATTCTGCAATATACTTTGCCAGAGAGAAAGAAAGTAATGACACTATCTCATTCCTAGACGTCTTTATGGTAAGGAAAGAAGATGGTACACTAAGAAGGAGTGTGTACAGGAAACCTACTACAACAGGTCAGTACACTCCTCTTTTGAGCTTTTGTTGTTGTTGTGTGTTGTAATAAAAATCCTATATATATTATAGTACAGCGAGAAATGTGGATCCAATTGAAATGTAAATATTTCTTTGCGCAATCTTTCTGTTTTATAAATGATTCATAAGACATCTTACACGCCCACTCACCGCAACATATTTTTGCTCAACTGGTACGTACTGAGTGGAAAAATTTCATGCATTGTGAGAAAGTGGGTCAGGACTGTATAATGAAGACAGATTTTGGCTCTTTCGTAATGCACGAATGTCAGAGCTTCTTGAAGTTGTTGATTCGTCCAGCTGCGTGTCTTTTTGCAAATTAATGAGCTCTTGATATTCATCAGCTATGTCATGTAGTGTTAACTTGGGATTTCGCTCTAGCTGATTCAGCAGTCGAGTTCGGATATCTGTGAAACGAGGAGATTGAAGACTGCATATGAGAATCAAGGCTTTGAACTGATCATCTGTTAAGACCTGAGTCAAAATCTTTCACATTCTCGGTTGACTGTGCCAACATGAGTAAGAAAATCATCATTTTCATTCATCGTCAGCTTGAGGCAACGATAACGTATGCTGAATAATAAGGAGTGGTCTCCAAAATGTTCACTCAGCAGCTTTACTGTGTCATCGAAACATTTGTCATGTGGTTTTTGGGGTAAAGTTAGGTTGCTGTACCTTTCATATTCTGCAGGACCCAATTTACGTAGTAATAATCGTACCTTCCAAGCATCGTCTTGCGAGGCGAGATCAACTGTGAATAAATCCTGATAGCGTTGATACCATGTGTCGAAAGTGACATTGGCATATGGGTCATAATTGAATTGCGCAATATTTTTCACAATTCCGTCGACAGATGGTGACATGGTATGATTTGCAGTGCTTGAAGGTGAAGCTCAACCAGTCTGTTTGTTGATGAGCATTTCCATTAGTTTCATTTGTTGCATAAATAGTAATTCCAATCTTAAGGGATTTTAGAGGGTGACGGAGTTTTCTTACACAGCCTCTAAATTATTAGTTCTCGCGTACCGAAAACAAAGCAAAAGCCAATAATTGATCGTCCAAACTACGTGATATATTTCGGGACCAAAACAAGCCGTCAGACGAACGCTTAGCTGGCTAGTGATCGTGCACGTGACACGACGAGGAACCAAATGGTGGGGATGCTTGACCGGAAACCTTCAGCTAAACAAGTCGACTTAAACAGTGGTGGTCAGCATCCAATCGTGAGTGATTGCCGTGGTCAATAATTTTGGGGAATTATTTACCGCTACAGCTCACTCCCCCCCTAGTGGGGTGGTGAGGACCCCAAGACAGAACCAGCTGGAAGTAAAAAACTCGATGGTTCCCTTTCGGGTGAAAAAAATCTTCCGAGCGGCTAGGTGGGGTGCCTACTGGTTTGTCTGCCTGTGCTAATACGGTGTTTGTACATAGCTTCCTTGTTGTTTTTCGCTGGATTCCGTGCTTCGTTTGTTTCCTGTCCAGTGCCCGTCGCACCTGGAAAAGAAAACAAGAACGCTAAGAACCATGTCGAGGAAAATGTACCAAATCAGCTTTTTTGTTAAAAAAAATGATGTGCATTTACTATACAGTAAAATAATGCTAAGTTCAGAACATCGAAAAAAATATATCTAATTAATTTTTTTGTGCATGTTACATGTACTGTTGAAAAAAACTTTTTTTGCGCTCAGTGGTACTGTATATAAAAAAATTGATACGTCAAAAAAAAGTTAGTATCACAAACGAATGAGTTGCGTAAATCACACGACTTCGTTATGTTAAATAAGTATGAAGATATTCTGGGAACCTTACGGTGCGTCCAGAACGGGTTTTCTTGGGAGGCTCGATAGAAGGTTCGGTAGCTGTCGCTGTGCTAGTGACTTCATCGATGTCTAAACGATCTTCTGTTACTTGTGGATTATGGGGTACGTTGAGCTCTATGCTAATAGGATTACCCTCCAAGTAAGCCGGTTTCACTATAGCCTCGACCTTAGTAGCCAGTGGGCGAATGCCCTTGCAGTCAATAGTGTGACCCAGGAAGTTAAGTGAGTCAACACCGATTTGACACTTTTGAATATTGATGGTAACACCATGTTGGCGTAGCCTGTCAAATGCCAAGTCCAAGTGCCTAAGGTGAGGTTCCTTGTCTGGACTGGCAATGAGGCAGTCGTCTAAGTATGCGTATACAAAGTCGAGACCGCGAAATACTCCGTCAATGAAGCGTTGGAATGTTTGGGCTGCATTCCGGAGACCGAATGGCATACGTAGAAATTCAAAAAGTCCGAAAGGCGTAATGATAGCCGTTTTCGGGATATTTTCTGTTGCCATCGGGATTTGGCTATACGCTTTAACCAAATCGATTTTGGAAAATATAGTCGCGCCGGATAAGGTTGCCGTCAAGTCGTGTATATGAGGCAACGGGTAGCAATCGGGGGTTGTTTTGGCATTCACTCGCCGGTAATCACCGGTGGGTCGCCAATCATTGCTATCTTTTTTCGGAACCATATGAAGTGGGGATGCTCATGGGCTATTCGAAGGTCGAATGATGCCAAGGGTAAGCATATGGTCAAATTCATTCCTGGCGATTCTCAGTTTGTCAGGAGCTAATCGTCGTGCTTTAGATGTCACAGGTTGCCTTGTGGTAATAATGTGGTGCATAACATTACTGGTTATGCACGGTAGATAGTTAGACGGACAATTAAGTTCCGGATACTTGTCAACCATAGGTTGAAAAGTTGGATCAAGGATTGCCTTTATCTTAACGGGTGACAAACTAGGGCCTATGTAGCTGATGCCTTTGATAGACAGACTAGTAGTATTGTCAATCAGTCGTTTTCGGTGGACGTCTACGAGTAAATCATGATGATTAAGTAGGTCCGTGCCAATGATGGGCATTGTGACGTCAGCGAGAAGGAAAATCCACCGAATAGGTTTGCGTAAACCTACGTTCAGATAGACGTATTTTCTACCAAAGGTTGCGATTGGTTTCCCATTTGCAGCCTGTAAGTTGAAGGTAGGTTCCTTCTGTCGATCTGCTGCTGTAGCAGGAAGGACGCTGACTTCGGCGCCTGTGTCGACTAAACATCGAGTCTGGCTGATCACATCATGGATGTAAAGTAGGCGGCTAGTGCCACCGGTGACGGTTGCCGCTAACGCGTGCCGGCGGGATAGTTTCCCACAGACTTTGAGACATTTCCGAAGTTACAAGGCTTACGGCAACACTTCGCTTCTTGGCCATAGGTGTTGTGGTACCAGCACCAGTCAGGGTTTTTCAGAGAACGTGGTTTGGACTTAGATCGACCACGTGAGTCTCTGCGTTGAGGAGATTTAGGACGACGGTCGGAGGATTTAGAAGGCATGTTTGACCTAAACATCTGTTGGATATAGTTGCATAACTCTATCATTGCAGGATCCTTACTCGAAGTCTGCTTAGTCATCGAGCATATTTCGCGAACTGACCGTTTAGTTATTTCTAGAATCCTATCTGCAGTAATTGCTAAGTCCTCTATTACAGTACCCTGAAGTGTTACAAGTACGGTCTGTACAGACTGTGGCAACTTGGTTAGGAAGAGTTCTCTAAACAGTCCTTCGTCGAACTGACTTTGGCCAACAATTTCTTTCATTCTTGTCAGCATGCTGACGGCTGACTGATCTCCTAACTCGATGTTACGACATAATTCGTCCAGACGTTGTCGGTCCGTGAGAACGTTTCTCCTGAGGAGGGATGCTTTGAGCAACTCGTACGAGTTACTTACCTCGGGACTCAACATCTGTGATGTTACGTACTTGCTGAATTCCCACGGTAGGGCGTGAATAACTGCAAGTAATTGTGAACGTTGATCGGTTATCCCACGCTCACAAAAATATGCTTCAGCTAGCAGAAACCACTTTTCAGCATTATCTGGCCAGTATGGTACGAGCTGAATGGTTTTAGGAGTTGAGCGGATACGGATGACCTTGGGACTAAGATCACTCATGACGAAAATTATGTCGAATAATATATAGTACCAGAACAAATACAAAATGGAACGAACTCACCGGGGTTATCTGCGGATTTATCGTGGATAAAGTTCGCGGTTGGGCTCACCAGTTTAAAGATTTGACGGAATTGTCTTACACAGCCTCTAAATTATTAGTTCTCGCGTACCGAAAACAAAGCAAAAGCCAATAATTGATCGTCCAAACTACGTGATATATTTCGGGACCAAAACAAGCCGTCAGACGAACGCTTAGCTGGCTAGTGATCGTGCACGTGACACGACGAGGAACCAAATGGTGGGGATGCTTGACCGGAAACCTTCAGCTAAACAAGTCGACTTAAACAGTGGTGGTCAGCATCCAATCGTGAGTGATTGCCGTGGTCAATAATTTTGGGGAATTATTTACCGCTACAGCTCACTCCCCCCCTAGTGGGGTGGTGAGGACCCCAAGACAGAACCAGCTGGAAGTAAAAAACTCGATGGTTCCCTTTCGGGTGAAAAAAATCTTCCGAGCGGCTAGGTGGGGTGCCTACTGGTTTGTCTGCCTGTGCTAATACGGTGTTTGTACATAGCTTCCTTGTTGTTTTTCGCTGGATTCCGTGCTTCGTTTGTTTCCTGTCCAGTGCCCGTCGCACCTGGAAAAGAAAACAAGAACGCTAAGAACCATGTCGAGGAAAATGTACCAAATCAGCTTTTTTCGTTAAAAAAAAATGATGTGCATTTACTATACAGTAAAATAATGCTAAGTTCAGAACATCGAAAAAAATATATCTAATTAATTTTTTTTGTGCATGTTACATGTACTGTTGAAAAAAACAATTTTTTTTGCGCTCAGTGGTACTGTATATAAAAAAATTGATACGTCAAAAAAAAGTTAGTATCACAAACGAATGAGTTGCGTAAATCACACGACTTCGTTATGTTAAATAAGTATGAAGATATTCTGGGAACCTTACGGTGCGTCCAGAACGGGTTTTCTTGGGAGGCTCGATAGAAGGTTCGGTAGCTGTCGCTGTGCTAGTGACTTCATCGATGTCTAAACGATCTTCTGTTACTTGTGGATTATGGGGTACGTTGAGCTCTATGCTAATAGGATTACCCTCCAAGTAAGCCGGTTTCACTATAGCCTCGACCTTAGTAGCCAGTGGGCGAATGCCCTTGCAGTCAATAGTGTGACCCAGGAAGTTAACATAACATAACATAACAATTTCGCTTTATTCCAGAAACAGTACTTGTGGTACAGTGTGGAATTTTCAGCACATATCTACAATATTGCATCTAATTTCATCGTACATTTAAAAGGAGTATTATAAAAAAAAAATAAAATATATATAAAAAAAACAAACAAAAAAACCAAAAAAAAAAGAAACACAGAAATAACAAAAAAATGCAAATAAAAATACCAAGTAAAAAGGAAGATAAACACAAATAATGAAAAAAAATATTTCAGTATTGGTTAGTGGAAGCTACGATATGTGTATGCGTGGTGAACAGTAACAGCTATAATCATACGGGAAATTATGAGATGTTCTTAAAAATGTTTATAGCCAAGATGATCAGTTAATTTGATTGAACAACACTAAGCAATCATAAGATAAACATTTCAGGTTTTTTTTTTTTGTCAGTACTAATGCGGTTGTTTGTAGTGGCAGTGTGAGGAATCATGCATAATACAAAATTTTTAAGATGGTGATAGTGGCAATAACAAACAAGATTGTCAGTTAAATAGTGCCGAACAAAGAACAACCACAAAACTAATGTTACATGATGGTTAATGACGGGACAATTTTTAATAATCATAGTGATAATATAGTCGGACCCAGTAGATGTACAAAGAAGGAATAGAATAAAGAATAAAAATGTAAGCCAATGATAATAATTTTAAGCAGCTAAGTATGTTTAAGAAGGTTGTTCACTATAGAGTACAAATAAGAGAGTGTAAGGGGGAAAAAACAAGGGCCAAAATTATGTTATTAACAACAAAGCAAGTCATAGGTTTCACGCCTAACATTGTCTCTGTCACTTAGAACACGGGCCAAATATGGTATCGTTGAGTTCCTATACTTGGTTGTGCGAGCATATATTATTTTATACTGATTTCTGGTTCTACCTGATGAGATGCAAGGAGAGAGTTGGGAATAGAGGGGGTGTTGGGGGTCAGAGAGTATGGTTTTAGACCATTTCTCACATGTATTCAGATGCTTATCCACTAATGTTGTGACGAGCTGACTGAGTTTTACACCGCTAGTCCTGCTAACTACCTTCAACATCCTTCTCAGGATGGTATAATCCTTTTTCAGTAACCCAGGAAAGACTAACGGGGAACAGTAAAGTAGAATAGGTAGGATACGAGAGTTGACAAATTGTGTAAGCAGAGGTTGAGGGACTCCAGTTAGTCTGAGTTTCTTAATGTAGTAGGTTAGACGAAACACTTTCTTGGAAATCATTTGGATATGAGATGACCAAGTAAGGTCGGAAGATATAACTAATCCGAGGTATTTTGCATTAGACTTTGTTTCAATTATAGTCCCCTCAATTCTACAGACATCATGAGTGCTTACTAGTGTTTGTAGATCTCGTTTATGCCTAAAGGAGAAGTCGACAGTCTGGCATTTTGAGGGATTCAGCGTTAGGCCATTTATTTTAGACCACTGACTGATGTCCGACAGGAAGCTATTTAATTTGAAGCAGTCTGACTGAGACTTAACGGGAAGCGAAACAGTCAGGTCATCTGCATATTTGACGAAGTTGATTTCGTCTGAGAGAGGTAAGTCATGTAAGAAGAAGGAAAAGAGAAACGGCGAGAGAACAGCACCCTGAGGAACACCAGCTTCAGTAAGCAAAGGAGAGGAAGCTACACCATTATATACCGTGTACTGCATCCTATTGGAGAAGTAAGAGTGCAGCCAGTTGATAGCCCAGGACTCAGTTTGTGTAAGGCTAAGCTTGTTTAACAAAAGGCCTCTAGGTACAGAGTCAAAAGCAGATGTGTAATCAAGGAAAGTACAACGGACATACTTGGCCCCTTTGTCTAAGGAGGATACAATGTTGTGATGAAACACAGCAGCAGCATCCAAAGTACTTCTACCCTGTTTGTAAGCAAACTGCTTTGGATCATTTGAGAAGCTTAGGGAGGGAATGAGTTTTTGTAAAAGTAATTTCTCCATCAGTTTCAAGAAAGGAGAGGTAATGGCAATTGGTCTAAACTTAACACTATCTCCAGAACCAGACTTGGGTACAGGGATGATTTTAATATCTTTCCACAGAGAAGGTACATTATTATTAGAAAAAGAAGTATTGAAAATGCTTGTAAGTGGGTTACTTAAAATATCAGCACATTTCTTTAAAACAATGGCAGGTATACCATCAGGGCCTAGACTCTGGGAAGGTTTAAGAGATTTCAAACATTTAAGAACATCAGAAGTATTGAAACGATGAAAGTCACTGGTCGTGTTATTAGTTAAATTGAAGGCAGAAAGGACATTTGGAGGGCGGATGAAAGATCTATTGAGAGTATTTACATCAATAGAAGAGGCAAAATTATTATGCTTACCACAACCAGTAATTTCTCTAAAAAGCTTCCATATGTTTTCTGAGGTTTTACAAGATAGTATTGTTTGATTATAAATGTTGTTTAGTCTCTTGATTTCAGATTTAATTTGGGTGTTTATCTTCTTAAGACCAGATTTATTCTTTGTCTTGTACAGCTTCTCTTTTTCTCTACGAAGTTTTTTGAGATGAGGGGAAGAAAAACGATCCATTCTTTTGAAAATTATCTGTTTTGGACAGCATATATCAAGACAGAATTTAAGATAGTCAGTCAAATTGGAAATAGTATCATCCAGTTTGTGTTCGTTGAAAAGTTCCCAGTTAGTGTCATTTAGCATACATCTTAGTTTGAGCATATTTTCTTGTGAGTAACACCTTTGCTGTGTTCTCTTGGACAGATTTGAGAAGATATTAAAGTGAGATCTGCTGTATATCTTAGGTAATATCCGAATAATACAATGATCTGAGTTCATGATAGGAGCACGTCGGCGTACTTCATATATTTCCTCATCATTAATGAACACCAGGTCAAGGGTTTTATCAAGTCGAGTAGGGAATTTAACAATATTGGCATGACCTAATGATACGAGGAAAGAACAATCACAGCAGTTAAAATCTCCTGTGACAACTGATAAAGAGTTTTCAAGATGTGTAACGGCAAATTCAGTGAATTCATCAGCAAAATCAGATAGATCAGATGCAGAACAGCCAGGAGTAACATAAATGTTAGAGATGAAGACGTATTTGAATTTGGATAAATGTTTCGGGCGGCATTTGACCGTTATACAATCAATAAAGTCATTAGAGTAAGAAAAACATACATTATTTGAAGTTGACCATTGAGAATGAATGAAAGTTGCAACACCTCCACCTCTTTTCTTTCTGGAGCATAGTCGATCTTGTCTAAACAATGTAAAACCATTTAGGGAAACCAGATTGTCATCATAGAGTTCATGGAGCCATGTTTCTTGTAATGCAACAATCGCCGTATTGTGATAAGTATCAGATGATAAGAGAGACTGGAGATGCATAATTTTGTTGGGAAGTGAACGGCAGTTTGAAGTGACAATAACAGGAATGGTTGTACGATATAAAGGTGTCTGTTTAAGTGCACGCTGCCAGCCAGCATGATGTTTTCTCTTAGATTTATTAGATGCATTATTAGTTGCATGAAAGTCATATGGTTTAAAACGTTTAATGAATGAATTACTGTATTTTATGCGATTTGTGATCATATTTTATTAAAATTAGGAATGAAAACATGACTTATTAGATGCAATATGTAGATGCACGAAAAAGGTAGCCCAGATGTCAAACAGGCCGCCAGATGAGTTAAGTCAGTCAACACCGATTTGACACTTTTGAATATTGATGGTAACACCATGTTGGCGTAGCCTGTCAAATGCCAAGTCCAAGTGCCTAAGGTGAGGTTCCTTGTCTGGACTGGCAATGAGGCAGTCGTCTAAGTATGCGTATACAAAGTCGAGACCGCGAAATACTCCGTCAATGAAGCGTTGGAATGTTTGGGCTGCATTCCGGAGACCGAATGGCATACGTAGAAATTCAAAAAGTCCGAAAGGCGTAATGATAGCCGTTTTCGGGATATTTTCTGTTGCCATCGGGATTTGGCTATACGCTTTAACCAAATCGATTTTGGAAAATATAGTCGCGCCGGATAAGGTTGCCGTCAAGTCGTGTATATGAGGCAACGGGTAGCAATCGGGGGTTGTTTTGGCATTCACTCGCCGGTAATCACCGGTGGGTCGCCAATCATTGCTATCTTTTTTCGGAACCATATGAAGTGGGGATGCTCATGGGCTATTCGAAGGTCGAATGATGCCAAGGGTAAGCATATGGTCAAATTCATTCCTGGCGATTCTCAGTTTGTCAGGAGCTAATCGTCGTGCTTTAGATGTCACAGGTTGCCTTGTGGTAATAATGTGGTGCATAACATTACTGGTTATGCACGGTAGAAATAGTTAGACGGACAATTAAGTTCCGGATACTTGTCAACCATAGGTTGAAAAGTTGGATCAAGGATTGCCTTTATCTTAACGGGTGACAAACTAGGGCCTATGTAGCTGATGCCTTTGATAGACAGACTAGTAGTATTGTCAATCAGTCGTTTTCGGTGGACGTCTACGAGTAAATCATGATGATTAAGTAGGTCCGTGCCAATGATGGGCATTGTGACGTCAGCGAGAAGGAAAATCCACCGAATAGGTTTGCGTAAACCTACGTTCAGATAGACGTATTTTCTACCAAAGGTTGCGATTGGTTTCCCATTTGCAGCCTGTAAGTTGAAGGTAGGTTCCTTCTGTCGATCTGCTGCTGTAGCAGGAAGGACGCTGACTTCGGCGCCTGTGTCGACTAAACATCGAGTCTGGCTGATCACATCATGGATGTAAAGTAGGCGGCTAGTGCCACCGGTGACGGTTGCCGCTAACGCGTGCCGGCGGGATAGTTTCCCACAGACTTTGAGACATTTCCGAAGTTACAAGGCTTACGGCAACACTTCGCTTCTTGGCCATAGGTGTTGTGGTACCAGCACCAGTCAGGGTTTTTCAGAGAACGTGGTTTGGACTTAGATCGACCACGTGAGTCTCTGCGTTGAGGAGATTTAGGACGACGGTCGGAGGATTTAGAAGGCATGTTTGACCTAAACATCTGTTGGATATAGTTGCATAACTCTATCATTGCAGGATCCTTACTCGAAGTCTGCTTAGTCATCGAGCATATTTCGCGAACTGACCGTTTAGTTATTTCTAGAATCCTATCTGCAGTAATTGCTAAGTCCTCTATTACAGTACCCTGAAGTGTTACAAGTACGGTCTGTACAGACTGTGGCAACTTGGTTAGGAAGAGTTCTCTAAACAGTCCTTCGTCGAACTGACTTTGGCCAACAATTTCTTTCATTCTTGTCAGCATGCTGACGGCTGACTGATCTCCTAACTCGATGTTACGACATAATTCGTCCAGACGTTGTCGGTCCGTGAGAACGTTTCTCCTGAGGAGGGATGCTTTGAGCAACTCGTACGAGTTACTTACCTCGGGACTCAACATCTGTGATGTTACGTACTTGCTGAATTCCCACGGTAGGGCGTGAATAACTGCAAGTAATTGTGAACGTTGATCGGTTATCCCACGCTCACAAAAATATGCTTCAGCTAGCAGAAACCACTTTTCAGCATTATCTGGCCAGTATGGTACGAGCTGAATGGTTTTAGGAGTTGAGCGGATACGGATGACCTTGGGACTAAGATCACTCATGACGAAAATTATGTCGAATAATATATAGTACCAGAACAAATACAAAATGGAACGAACTCACCGGGGTTATCTGCGGATTTATCGTGGATAAAGTTCGCGGTTGGGCTCACCAGTTTAAAGATTTGACGGAATTGTCTTACACAGCCTCTAAATTATTAGTTCTCGCGTACCGAAAACAAAGCAAAAGCCAATAATTGATCGTCCAAACTACGTGATATATTTCGGGACCAAAACAAGCCGTCAGACGAACGCTTAGCTGGCTAGTGATCGTGCACGTGACACGACGAGGAACCAAATGGTGGGGATGCTTGACCGGAAACCTTCAGCTAAACAAGTCGACTTAAACAGTGGTGGTCAGCATCCAATCGTGAGTGATTGCCGTGGTCAATAATTTTGGGGAATTATTTACCACTACAGTCTTATCAAAGTCGATTTTGTGTCCCATTTCTATTGAATGTAGTGCAATCGCTGAGTTGTTTTGTAGCTTCTTCAAGTCTGCAGAGCTCTTTGGAACCACCTTTAGACATTGTTTATGCTCTTTCATTCTTATATTTACATGTCTAGAAGTTTCTCCTACATATACTGCGTTACAATCCCCACAATTGATCTGGTATACGCAATTCTGCTGGTTTTCTTGTTCTATTTTATCCTTAACCTTCACCAGTAATGAGCGTAAGGTGTTAGATGCACGAAAGTACACTCTTATGTTATGTTCGTTAAGGATTCGCTTTATTTCATCGGATGTTTCTTTGCGGTAAGGAACCACCGCTGTACTAACCCAATTCTTAGCAGCAGGTTTTGATTCATCCTTATCTTCACACTTTAAGTATCTTTTTATGAAGGCTTTAGGATAATTATTTGACTCAAGAGTGGATTGAACTAACTTTAGTTCCTCGTTAACATCTTCCTCCTCAGTAACTAGACGTTTGGCTCTGTTGATCAGATTCTTGGCCACAGTTACTTTGGTGGTAAATGGGTGAGCTGAATGGTAATCTAGGTATCTATCCGAATTTGTCGGCTTTTTGAAGATGTTTATTTTAAATTTGCCGTCTAATTTTCTTTTTACTAAACAGTTCAGAAACGCCAACTCATTTTCATCGGATTCAACCTCTTTGGAGAACTTGATGGTTTCTGACATATTGTTTATTAGCTTAAAAAGCTCATTTAACAAACTACGTTTGATTATGATGAAGGTATCATCTGCTTGTCTTAACCACATCTTTGGGGGACTAAGGCATCTCATAATTGCATTTGTTTCTAATGAGTGCATAAACAGATTGGCGACTAGCGGAGATACTGGTGATCCCATAGCAATGCCTCCTATTTGACGATAAAGAACCCTTCTGAACGTAAATAACGTGGATCGAAGACACAATTCTAATACCTTCATAATTTCGTCGGGATTTAAAGGACAACGATCACTGAGTTCGTCGTCAGCACAAAGTAAATTATAAATAATACTTAAAGAATCATTAACGGGTACATTCGTGAATAATGAATAAACATCGAAACTTGCCATTATTTCATCTTCTTCAATATTAGTCAAATTTATTTTCCTCTTAAATTCATACGAAGTTTTCTCTCCATACTCCACTTTCATTTCATATGGGCTCAGAATTCGATAAATGTATTTTGAGAGTTTGTATGTTGGAGAGTTAGTAAAATCCACTACTGGACGTAATGGTACTTCTGGTTTGTGTATTTTTGGTAACCCATAAAATCTACAGGGGCTGCAACCTTTTGGAGCCAGAGTAAACCAAAGTGATACACCGAGCTTTTCTTTTATTGACTGTAGCATTTTGCTTGTTTCAGCCTTCAGCTTATTTAATGTCGCTCTTGATTTATTCGCGTTGAATTTTCATAAGGTCCATCATTAAGATGATCAATGGCCTTCTTTTCGTAATCTGCAGAGATCATGACAACTGTGATATTGCCTTTATCTGCTCTTGTAATTACAATTGATTTATCTTGTTGTAGTTGTCTTAATGCCATTTGCTCGTTTTTATTTATATTCGGCGCATTTGTCTTCTGGTTCAGTAGAATGGCTGCAATTTTGTGTCTAATGACGTTTGCCTCTTCGGCTGTCACTGACTTTAACGATGGTTCAATTGCTGGAACTACTACAAAGGCTGATAAACGCTTTTTGTTTAAGTTGAAATTAAGTCCCTTTTTAAGTAGGGATAGTTCATCATCTGATAAATTTCTGTCAGAGAGATTGACAGGTAAATATAAGAATGAAAGAGCATAAACAATGTCTAAAGGTGGTTCCAAAGAGCTCTGCAGACTTGAAGAAGCTACAAAACAACTCAGCGATTGCACTACATTCAATAGAAATGGGACACAAAATCGACTTTGATAAGACTAAGGTTTTACAGAAAGGTTTTGCTTCATATCAAGAAAGACTGACTGCAGAAGCCCCCATATATGGGTGAATCCCAACAGTTTAAACATACGTGAAGGTGTGATGTTAGCTGATGCATGGCAAAACCTGACTAATAAATAAAATAAAATTTGATATGTATGAACAAGTAGTCACACTTAGTCAAATTCCCGATTGTCTACGTCTTCTTATGGAGAGAATAACAAATCTATAAAAATTAAATTATATTTATAAAAATGTAATTATTTTGTAACTATCCGGTCAAATCTTGATCACAGCTCATATGAGAATAGCAAATGTTTTATGACTGTTCCACCCACACACACATACACACGCACCATTGTATCCTGCATATACTGCATATACACATATATTTTAACAAAAGTAGACAAATTTTGAAAGTCTGAGGTCAAAAAAGTTTTTGATCATAGTTCATACAATTTTTGTTTTGTTTTGTTTAGTATACCTATTGATTCATATTTAAAAATAAGAGATGTACTTTTACATAAACATACAATTCTATTTATTTATTTATTATACATTTTGATACCTGTTGCATGAGTCATGATTGGACAAAATTTTAAAACAAGATGTGTCCCTTTATATATAAACTTTGTTATGTTAATTTCGATTAATTTCCCTGAAGAAGTTCGGACCAGAATGCCGAACGAAACGTTGGAATTACTCATTTCAATCTCGCTGAGATTTTACAAATATAACTTTATAAATTAAAACAATTAGTCCCTTTGATAAATTTCAATAAGGCATTAAGAAGACAAATTTCGCGAGATGATGTCATTTCGTAGTTTCTTTACAACCGCTTTACAACTAACATGGTTAACAATAAATAAAATAAAGTTCATGACAATTACTCAGTTAAATAAAAAACAAAAGTACATACTAATGACCAATAATATTTAGATAGGTCATGTAGTCCATGGTAGGCGAAGATTGAAATCTATTGATTTTTGTACACACAGTTTAGGCTGTATGTGATTAATCCAAAGTGCTTCCATCACCTTCAATGTCTGGTCACAAAATCAATACTAATGACTGTTTCACAATTATTTCACATAACTCTAATTCAAGATTATTGAAAGTGATGGAAGCACTTTGGATTTTGATGTGGTTTTGTTCTCTGAGCTGGATGGTTAGTTTGCGAAGCTTTCATCGCCCTACTGGGTGTCGTCGGCGTAGCGTATCCAAATCTTGGGTTTGATCTTTGGTAGAATTATGTTTTCGAGTCTTTGCATCACTGCTTCTGCAATCAAACCTGATATTGGCGATCCCATGGGTGTTCCTTTGACTTGTTCATATATTTGGCCGTTGAATTGGAAGTATGTTGTTAGGCATAGATTTATGCATTCCATCCAGCTTGTGTGTTGCATTTTTGATTGTCGTGGGAGTTGTTCGTCGTTGCTAAGTAATTGCTACATGGTTTCTTTTGCTAGTTTTTGTCCGATAGAGGTATATAATGCTGTCAAGCAGAGTTGATGGAGTGATCACAACTCTGCTATCCAATTCCTAGAGAAAATCAGAGACATCCAAATAGATGAACAAGAAATAATGGTATCCTTCGACGTGACAGCATTATATACCTCTATCGGACAAAAACTAGCAAAAGAAACCATGTAGCAATTACTTAGCAACGACGAACAACTCCCACGACAATCAAAAATGCAACACACAAGCTGGATGGAATGCATAAATCTATGCCTAACAACATACTTCCAATTCAACGGCCAAATATATGAACAAGTCAAAGGAACACCCATGGGATCGCCAATATCAGGTTTGATTGCAGAAGACTAATAACTGATTCTTTCTGAATCAGTTATTAGTCTTTCCTTGCCTTGGTAACTGGATGTCTTTTTTCTCCCATCTGATTGCGTAATCTTTGTCTTTATTTAACCTCACCCTCTTTTATAATTTTGCTTGTCTCTTGTTTCTATGATTTGAGTTCAACTCAGTACATTGTTACCTAACTTATTAGTCACTTTGCATCTCTCATCTGATTGTGTAATTTTGTCTTTAACCTCACCCTCCTTTTATAATCTGTAATTTTGTTTGTCTCTTGTTTCTATGATTTGAGTTCAACTCAGTACATTGTTACCTAACTTATTAGTCACTATGCATCCAACGCACATCCCTTACCATTATATACATACATTTATTTATTATTTTTTAACTTGAACTGCCTGTGTAAAAACTATATAAGCGCAATTTTCTGAGCACTGTTTACTAGTTGTGAAACTTTCTGTCAACATGTAAAATTTGCAAGTACGTTAAAACGTTTCTGTACTTAAACCTGAAAATTTATTTAGGCTGTAAGCAGCTGACGAGAAGCCAACGAAATAAATGATGGTACCATGTTATTCTGCACAAATCAATGTTGTTCTCGCTTTATTCAAATTTATCAAGGGGAATAAATGCATGAAGTTTCTCAAAAATCGCCTCCCCGCTGAATCTTTCAAGTCACTGGATCGCTTGGTGACAATTCGTTGCAGAATATCCAGAGAAGTTACACGAATAAAGTTTTACAATGAATGCTTGCAGTCCCACTGCTTTCCTCGGCATCTCATGAAGTCACTCCGTAGTTGCAAATTGCCACCCTCTCTCAAAAACCTCCGACGCATTACGAAATCGCATATTGAATCAACAGAATCTCTGATTGCAAAATTGAGAAATGAAGCCAGATCCTTTGACGGTGTCGTCAATAGTTTGAACATAGTTTGCCGGATCAAATTCATCAATTTCATTCAAGAGCTTCAACAGAAAACCTGTGAAAATTTTTATAAAACCCTGACGAAATCCCTGACAAAGGAAAAAATATATGAAGTCTTCCCAGAAAATCCTGAGGATTTTGTATATAATCTGTCGAGTGTGAATTTAAGCCGCATAGAAATGGAAGTGCTTTCCCTCGGATTTAACTTCCATATCCCGAATAGCTTTGTCAATAGAACCGACGTCACAGCTCAATTCGAAAACCTATTCTATCAGCTGAATGATCTTACTCCAGTTGATGAAGACAAGAAGAGCTGGTTCAAATCTAAGCTGGTCGACGTTGCAAATCAATACCTCATCTCACCAACGTCATATTCAAAAGTCCTCTCTGAAGAACATCAAAAAGCATTGAAAGCTCTTAGAAATAATGACAAAATTGTCATACTGCGACCTGACAAAGGCTCAGGAGTGGTAGTGATGGATAAAGATGACTACGTCGCAAGGATGAAAACTGTGCTCAGTGATCCGTTGAGGTTCAAAGTCGACGACTGCCAGAAAGACAAGACAGATGCAACCGAAAAACGCATCACAAACGTATTGAGAGATCTTCTAAAGAAGAAATTGATTGACAACAACACGTACAATGAATTGAAACCCCGAGGGTCCCGCTTGCCATATATGTATGGCCTTCCAAAGACACACAAGAAAGAAGTCCCTCTGAGACCTATACTTTCGATGATCAACTCTCCCCAACATAAGGTTGCCCGTTGGCTCGCGGAGAAGTTGGAACCCATTCGCCAAAGGCTGGCCGCGCACACCATAAAGGACTCATTTCATTTTGCTGAAAGCGTGAATCACATGAACGTTTCAAATAAGTTCATGGCTTCATTTGATGCAACCTCCTTGTTCACAATGATCCCAATCAATGAAACCATTGAAATCATTTGTCAACAGTCTGATCTTCTCCCACTACCAGAGCCGGAATTCAAACGCCTACTGCTGATGTGTACCATGGATGTACAATTCCAGTTTGACAACACTCTTTACCGACAAATAGATGGTGTAGCTATGGGCAGTCCACTTAGCCCTGTTTTAGCAGATATCTTTATGTCAAACCTTGAGAAAACAAAGCTGAAGCATGCAATTGATCAAACAACTTCCTATTGTCGATATGTCGATGACACATTTGTAGTATGCAACAATGAAAGTCATGCCTCCTACCTACTCAGACTATTCAACAACGCACATACAAATATTGTATTTACTATGGAACATGAAAATGATGGACAGTTCCATTTCCTTGACGTCGCCATAAAACGCCTAGAAGATGGTAGCCTCCAGAGGTCAATCTACCGAAAGCCCACATGGAATGGACAATACTTACATTTTAATAGTTTTTGTCCAAATAGCTATAAACGAGCACTAGTCAAGACTCTGTACTATAGAGCGAGGAGAATATGCTCTGCAGAGAAACTAGAGGAAGAATTCACGAATCTCGAAAAGGTGCTGAAAAACAACGGCTATACTCAAAAATTCATTAACAAATATGGAAGATGTGAAGGCCCAAATACCAAACAAATCACAGTCGAAAAAAAGCCTGTCTTCATTCAACTAGACTTTAAAGGTGAAGACATTGCAGAAATGGTCAACAGAAGACTGAGGACGTCACTAGCCAGAGCCTATCCTGCAGCTAAGTTGGTTCCCGTCCACCGAACAACATGCTCTTTGGTGCAGTCAAAAGTCGATAGATACCCTTCTCATGTTAACTCCAACTGTGTATACAAATTTACGTGTATCTGCGGGAGCAGTTACATTGGGAGAACAGAAAGAAGGGCACACCTCCGATTTTCTGAACATGTGCCGAAAAGCCTACGTCTCAAGGGAACAAATTCTTATAGCAGCGCTATTACCAGACATCTCCTCGACACGGGTCATGAGGTGGAAATCGAGAAATCCTTCAAAATTATCAATAGACAAAGGAGCTCCATTCTCCTCAAGTTTGCCGAAGCAATTTCTATAAAACGCTTGAAACCAGATCTATGTGTTCAGAAAGAATCAGTTATTAGTCTTTCCTTGCCTTGGTAACTGGATGTCTTTTTTCTCCCATCTGATTGCGTAATCTTTGTCTTTATTTAACCTCACCCTCTTTTATAATTTTGCTTGTCTCTTGTTTCTATGATTTGAGTTCAACTCAGTACATTGTTACCTAACTTATTAGTCACTTTGCATCTCTCATCTGATTGTGTAATTTTGTCTTTAACCTCACCCTCCTTTTATAATCTGTAATTTTGTTTGTCTCTTGTTTCTATGATTTGAGTTCAACTCAGTACATTGTTACCTAACTTATTAGTCACTATGCATCCAACGCACATCCCTTACCATTATATACATACATTTATTTATTATTTTTTAACTTGAACTGCCTGTGTAAAAACTATATAAGCGCAATTTTCTGAGCACTGTTTACTAGTTGTGAAACTTTCTGTCAACATGTAAAATTTGCAAGTACGTTAAAACGTTTCTGTACTTAAACCTGAAAATTTATTTAGGCTGTAAGCAGCTGACGAGAAGCCAACGAAATAAATGATGGTACCATGTTATTCTGCACAAATCAATGTTGTTCTCGCTTTATTCAAATTTATCAAGGGGAATAAATGCATGAAGTTTCTCAAAAATCGCCTCCCCGCTGAATCTTTCAAGTCACTGGATCGCTTGGTGACAATTCGTTGCAGAATATCCAGAGAAGTTACACGAATAAAGTTTTACAATGAATGCTTGCAGTCCCACTGCTTTCCTCGGCATCTCATGAAGTCACTCCGTAGTTGCAAATTGCCACCCTCTCTCAAAAACCTCCGTCGCATTACGAAATCGCATATTGAATCAACAGAATCTCTGATTGCAAAATTGAGAAATGAAGCCAGATCCTTTGACGGTGTCGTCAATAGTTTGAACATAGTTTGCCGGATCAAATTCATCAATTTCATTCAAGAGCTTCAACAGAAAACCTGTGAAAATTTTTATAAAACCCTGACGAAATCCCTGACAAAGGAAAAAATATATGAAGTCTTCCCAGAAAATCCTGAGGATTTTGTATATAATCTGTCGAGTGTGAATTTAAGCCGCATAGAAATGGAAGTGCTTTCCCTCGGATTTAACTTCCATATCCCGAATAGCTTTGTCAATGGAACCGACGTCACAGCTCAATTCGAAAACCTATTCTATCAGCTGAATGATCTTACTCCAGTTGATGAAGACAAGAAGAGCTGGTTCAAATCTAAGCTGGTCGACGTTGCAAATCAATACCTCATCTCACCAACGTCATATTCAAAAGTCCTCTCTGAAGAACATCAAAAAGCATTGAAAGCTCTTAGAAATAATGACAAAATTGTCATACTGCGACCTGACAAAGGCTCAGGAGTGGTAATGATGGATAAAGATGACTACGTCGCAAGGATGAAAACTGTGCTCAGTGATCCATTGAGGTTCAAAGTCGACGACTGCCAGAAAGACAAGACAGATGCAACCGAAAAACGCATCACAAACGTATTGAGAGATCTTCTAAAGAAGAAATTGATTGACAACAACACGTACAATGAATTGAAACCCCGAGGGTCCCGCTTGCCATATATGTATGGCCTTCCAAAGACACACAAGAAAGAAGTCCCTCTGAGACCTATACTTTCGATGATCAACTCTCCCCAACATAAGGTTGCCCGTTGGCTCGCGGAGAAGTTGGAACCCATTCGCCAAAGGCTGGCCGCGCACACCATAAAGGACTCATTTCATTTTGCTGAAAGCGTGAATCACATGAACGTTTCAAATAAGTTCATGGCTTCATTTGATGCAACCTCCTTGTTCACAATGATCCCAATCAATGAAACCATTGAAATCATCTGTCAACAGTCTGATCTTCTCCCACTACCAGAGCCGGAATTCAAACGCCTACTGCTGATGTGTACCATGGATGTACAATTCCAGTTTGACAACACTCTTTACCGGCAAATAGATGGTGTAGCTATGGGCAGTCCACTTAGCCCTGTTTTAGCAGATATCTTTATGTCAAACCTTGAGAAAACAAAGCTGAAGCATGCAATTGATCAAACAACGTCCTATTGTCGATATGTCGATGACACATTTGTAGTATGCAACAATGAAAGTCATGCCTCCTACCTACTCAGACTATTCAACAACGCACATACAAATATTGTATTTACTATGGAACATGAAAATGATGGACAGTTCCATTTCCTTGACGTCGCCATAAAACGCCTAGAAGATGGTAGCCTCCAGAGGTCAATCTACCGAAAGCCCACATGGAATGGACAATACTTACATTTTAATAGTTTTTGTCCAAATAGCTATAAACGAGCACTTGTCAAGACTCTGTACTATAGAGCGAGGAGAATATGCTCTGCAGAGAAACTAGAGGAAGAATTCACGAATCTCGAAAAGGTGCTGAAAAACAACGGCTATACTCAAAAATTCATTAACAAATATGGAAGATGTGAAGGCCCAAATACCAAACAAATCACAGTCGAAAAAAAGCCTGTCTTCATTCAACTAGACTTTAAAGGTGAAGACATTGCAGAAATGGTCAACAGAAGACTGAGGACGTCACTAGCCAGAGCCTATCCTGCAGCTAAGTTGGTTCCCGTCCACCGAACAACATGCTCTTTGGTGCAGTCAAAAGTCGATAGATACCCTTCTCATGTTAACTCCAACTGTGTATACAAATTTACGTGTATCTGCGGGAGCAGTTACATTGGGAGAACAGAAAGAAGGGCACACCTCCGATTTTCTGAACATGTGCCGAAAAGCCTACGTCTCAAGGGAACAAATTCTTATAGCAGCGCTATTACCAGACATCTCCTCGACACGGGTCATGAGGTGGAAATCGAGAAATCCTTCAAAATTATCAATAGACAAAGGAGCTCCATTCTCCTCAAGTTTGCCGAAGCAATTTCTATAAAACGCTTGAAACCAGATCTATGTGTTCAGAAAGAATCAGTTATTAGTCTTTCCTTGCCTTGGTAACTGGATGTCTTTTTTCTCCCATCTGATTGCGTAATCTTTGTCTTTATTTAACCTCACCCTCTTTTATAATTTTGCTTGTCTCTTGTTTCTATGATTTGAGTTCAACTCAGTACATTGTTACCTAACTTATTAGTCACTTTGCATCTCTCATCTGATTGTGTAATTTTGTCTTTAACCTCACCCTCCTTTTATAATCTGTAATTTTGTTTGTCTCTTGTTTCTATGATTTGAGTTCAACTCAGTACATTGTTACCTAACTTATTAGTCACTATGCATCCAACGCACATCCCTTACCATTATATACATACATTTATTTATTATTTTTTAACTTGAACTGCCTGTGTAAAAACTATATAAGCGCAATTTTCTGAGCACTGTTTACTAGTTGTGAAACTTTCTGTCAACATGTAAAATTTGCAAGTACGTTAAAACGTTTCTGTACTTAAACCTGAAAATTTATTTAGGCTGTAAGCAGCTGACGAGAAGCCAACGAAATAAATGATGGTACCATGTTATTCTGCACAAATCAATGTTGTTCTCGCTTTATTCAAATTTATCAAGGGGAATAAATGCATGAAGTTTCTCAAAAATCGCCTCCCCGCTGAATCTTTCAAGTCACTGGATCGCTTGGTGACAATTCGTTGCAGAATATCCAGAGAAGTTACACGAATAAAGTTTTACAATGAATGCTTGCAGTCCCACTGCTTTCCTCGGCATCTCATGAAGTCACTCCGTAGTTGCAAATTGCCACCCTCTCTCAAAAACCTCCGACGCATTACGAAATCGCATATTGAATCAACAGAATCTCTGATTGCAAAATTGAGAAATGAAGCCAGATCCTTTGACGGTGTCGTCAATAGTTTGAACATAGTTTGCCGGATCAAATTCATCAATTTCATTCAAGAGCTTCAACAGAAAACCTGTGAAAATTTTTATAAAACCCTGACGAAATCCCTGACAAAGGAAAAAATATATGAAGTCTTCCCAGAAAATCCTGAGGATTTTGTATATAATCTGTCGAGTGTGAATTTAAGCCGCATAGAAATGGAAGTGCTTTCCCTCGGATTTAACTTCCATATCCCGAATAGCTTTGTCAATAGAACCGACGTCACAGCTCAATTCGAAAACCTATTCTATCAGCTGAATGATCTTACTCCAGTTGATGAAGACAAGAAGAGCTGGTTCAAATCTAAGCTGGTCGACGTTGCAAATCAATACCTCATCTCACCAACGTCATATTCAAAAGTCCTCTCTGAAGAACATCAAAAAGCATTGAAAGCTCTTAGAAATAATGACAAAATTGTCATACTGCGACCTGACAAAGGCTCAGGAGTGGTAGTGATGGATAAAGATGACTACGTCGCAAGGATGAAAACTGTGCTCAGTGATCCGTTGAGGTTCAAAGTCGACGACTGCCAGAAAGACAAGACAGATGCAACCGAAAAACGCATCACAAACGTATTGAGAGATCTTCTAAAGAAGAAATTGATTGACAACAACACGTACAATGAATTGAAACCCCGAGGGTCCCGCTTGCCATATATGTATGGCCTTCCAAAGACACACAAGAAAGAAGTCCCTCTGAGACCTATACTTTCGATGATCAACTCTCCCCAACATAAGGTTGCCCGTTGGCTCGCGGAGAAGTTGGAACCCATTCGCCAAAGGCTGGCCGCGCACACCATAAAGGACTCATTTCATTTTGCTGAAAGCGTGAATCACATGAACGTTTCAAATAAGTTCATGGCTTCATTTGATGCAACCTCCTTGTTCACAATGATCCCAATCAATGAAACCATTGAAATCATTTGTCAACAGTCTGATCTTCTCCCACTACCAGAGCCGGAATTCAAACGCCTACTGCTGATGTGTACCATGGATGTACAATTCCAGTTTGACAACACTCTTTACCGACAAATAGATGGTGTAGCTATGGGCAGTCCACTTAGCCCTGTTTTAGCAGATATCTTTATGTCAAACCTTGAGAAAACAAAGCTGAAGCATGCAATTGATCAAACAACTTCCTATTGTCGATATGTCGATGACACATTTGTAGTATGCAACAATGAAAGTCATGCCTCCTACCTACTCAGACTATTCAACAACGCACATACAAATATTGTATTTACTATGGAACATGAAAATGATGGACAGTTCCATTTCCTTGACGTCGCCATAAAACGCCTAGAAGATGGTAGCCTCCAGAGGTCAATCTACCGAAAGCCCACATGGAATGGACAATACTTACATTTTAATAGTTTTTGTCCAAATAGCTATAAACGAGCACTAGTCAAGACTCTGTACTATAGAGCGAGGAGAATATGCTCTGCAGAGAAACTAGAGGAAGAATTCACGAATCTCGAAAAGGTGCTGAAAAACAACGGCTATACTCAAAAATTCATTAACAAATATGGAAGATGTGAAGGCCCAAATACCAAACAAATCACAGTCGAAAAAAAGCCTGTCTTCATTCAACTAGACTTTAAAGGTGAAGACATTGCAGAAATGGTCAACAGAAGACTGAGGACGTCACTAGCCAGAGCCTATCCTGCAGCTAAGTTGGTTCCCGTCCACCGAACAACATGCTCTTTGGTGCAGTCAAAAGTCGATAGATACCCTTCTCATGTTAACTCCAACTGTGTATACAAATTTACGTGTATCTGCGGGAGCAGTTACATTGGGAGAACAGAAAGAAGGGCACACCTCCGATTTTCTGAACATGTGCCGAAAAGCCTACGTCTCAAGGGAACAAATTCTTATAGCAGCGCTATTACCAGACATCTCCTCGACACGGGTCATGAGGTGGAAATCGAGAAATCCTTCAAAATTATCAATAGACAAAGGAGCTCCATTCTCCTCAAGTTTGCCGAAGCAATTTCTATCAAACGCTTGAAACCAGATCTATGTGTTCAGAAAGAATCAGTTATTAGTCTTTCCTTGCCTTGGTAACTGGATGTCTTTTTTCTCCCATCTGATTGCGTAATCTTTGTCTTTATTTAACCTCACCCTCTTTTATAATTTTGCTTGTCTCTTGTTTCTATGATTTGAGTTCAACTCAGTACATTGTTACCTAACTTATTAGTCACTTTGCATCTCTCATCTGATTGTGTAATTTTGTCTTTAACCTCACCCTCCTTTTATAATCTGTAATTTTGTTTGTCTCTTGTTTCTATGATTTGAGTTCAACTCAGTACATTGTTACCTAACTTATTAGTCACTATGCATCCAACGCACATCCCTTACCATTATATACATACATTTATTTATTATTTTTTAACTTGAACTGCCTGTGTAAAAACTATATAAGCGCAATTTTCTGAGCACTGTTTACTAGTTGTGAAACTTTCTGTCAACATGTAAAATTTGCAAGTACGTTAAAACGTTTCTGTACTTAAACCTGAAAATTTATTTAGGCTGTAAGCAGCTGACGAGAAGCCAACGAAATAAATGATGGTACCATGTTATTCTGCACAAATCAATGTTGTTCTGTTTAAACTGTTGGGATTCACCCATATATGGGGGCTTCTGCAGTCAGTCTTTCTTGATATGAAGCAAAACCTTTCTGTAAAACCTTAGTCTTATCAAAGTCGATTTTGTGTCCCATTTCTATTGAATGTAGTGCAATCGCTGAGTTGTTTTGTAGCTTCTTCAAGTCTGCAGAGCTCTTTGGAACCACCTTTAGACATTGTTTATGCTCTTTCATTCTTATATTTACCTGTCAATCTCTCTGACAGAAATTTATCAGATGATGAACTATCCCTACTTAAAAAGGGACTTAATTTCAACTTAAACAAAAAGCGTTTATCAGCCTTTGTAGTAGTTCCAGCAATTGAACCATCGTTAAAGTCAGTGACAGCCGAAGAGGCAAACGTCATTAGACACAAAATTGCAGCCATTCTACTGAACCAGAAGACAAATGCGCCGAATATAAATAAAAACGAGCAAATGGCATTAAGACAACTACAACAAGATAAATCAATTGTAATTACAAGAGCAGATAAAGGCAATATCACAGTTGTCATGATCTCTGCAGATTACGAAAAGAAGGCCATTGATCATCTTAATGATGGACCTTATGAAAATTCAACGCGAATAAATCAAGAGCGACATTAAATAAGCTGAAGGCTGAAACAAGCAAAATGCTACAGTCAATAAAAGAAAAGCTCGGTGTATCACTTTGGTTTACTCTGGCTCCAAAAGGTTGCAGCCCCTGTAGATTTTATGGGTTACCAAAATACACAAACCAGAAGTACCATTACGTCCAGTAGTGGATTTTACTAACTCTCCAACATACAAACTCTCAAAATACATTTATCGAATTCTGAGCCCATATGAAATGAAAGTGGAGTATGGAGAGAAAACTTCGTATGAATTTAAGAGGAAAATAAATTTGACTAATATTGAAGAAGATGAAATAATGGCAAGTTTCGATGTTTATTCATTATTCACGAATGTACCCGTTAATGATTCTTTAAGTATTATTTATAATTTACTTTGTGCTGACGACGAACTCAGTGATCGTTGTCCTTTAAATCCCGACGAAATTATGAAGGTATTAGAATTGTGTCTTCGATCCACGTTATTTACGTTCAGAAGGGTTCTTTATCGTCAAATAGGAGGCATTGCTATGGGATCACCAGTATCTCCGCTAGTCGCCAATCTGTTTATGCACTCATTAGAAACAAATGCAATTATGAGATGCCTTAGTCCCCCAAAGATGTGGTTAAGACAAGCAGATGATACCTTCATCATAATCAAACGTAGTTTGTTAAATGAGCTTTTTAAGCTAATAAACAATATGTCAGAAACCATCAAGTTCTCCAAAGAGGTTGAATCCGATGAAAATGAGTTGGCGTTTCTGAACTGTTTAGTAAAAAGAAAATTAGACGGCAAATTTAAAATAAACATCTTCAAAAAGCCGACAAATTCGGATAGATACCTAGATTACCATTCAGCTCACCCATTTACCACCAAAGTAACTGTGGCCAAGAATCTGATCAACAGAGCCAAACGTCTAGTTACTGAGGAGGAAGATGTTAACGAGGAACTAAAGTTAGTTCAATCCACTCTTGAGTCAAATAATTATCCTAAAGCCTTCATAAAAAGATACTTAAAGTGTGAAGATAAGGATGAATCAAAACCTGCTGCTAAGAATTGGGTTAGTACAGCGGTGGTTCCTTACCGCAAAGAAACATCCGATGAAATAAAGCGAATCCTTAACGAACATAACATAAGAGTGTACTTTCGTGCATCTAACACCTTACGCTCATTACTGGTGAAGGTTAAGGATAAAATAGAACAAGAAAACCAGCAGAATTGCGTATACCAGATCAATTGTGGGGATTGTAACGCAGTATATGTAGGAGAAACTTCTAGACATGTAAATATAAGAATGAAAGAGCATAAACAATGTCTAAAGGTGGTTCCAAAGAGCTCTGCAGACTTGAAGAAGCTACAAAACAACTCAGCGATTGCACTACATTCAATAGAAATGGGACACAAAATCGACTTTGATAAGACTGTAGTGGTAAATAATTCCCCAAAATTATTGACCACGGCAATCACTCACATTGGATGCTGACCACCACTGTTTAAGTCGACTTGTTTAGCTGAAGGTTTCCGGTCAAGCATCCCCACCATTTGGTTCCTCGTCGTGTCACGTGCACGATCACTAGCCAGCTAAGCGTTCGTCTGACGGCTTGTTTTGGTCCCGAAATATATCACGTAGTTTGGACGATCAATTATTGGCTTTTGCTTTGTTTTCGGTACGCGAGAACTAATAATTTAGAGGCTGTGTAAGACAATTCCGTCAAATCTTTAAACTGGTGAGCCCAACCGCGAACTTTATCCACGATAAATCCGCAGATAACCCCGGTGAGTTCGTTCCATTTTGTATTTGTTCTGGTACTATATATTATTCGACATAATTTTCGTCATGAGTGATCTTAGTCCCAAGGTCATCCGTATCCGCTCAACTCCTAAAACCATTCAGCTCGTACCATACTGGCCAGATAATGCTGAAAAGTGGTTTCTGCTAGCTGAAGCATATTTTTGTGAGCATGGGATAACCGATCAACGTTCACAGTTACTTGCAGTTATTCACGCCCTACCGTGGGAATTCAGCAAGTACGTAACATCACAGATGTTGAGTCCCGAGGTAAGTAACTCGTACGAGTTGCTCAAAGCATCCCTCCTCAGGAGAAACGTTCTCACGGACCGACAACGTCTGGACGAATTATTTCGTAACATCGAGTTAGGAGATCAGTCAGCCGTCAGCATGCTGACAAGAATGAAAGAAATTGTTGGCCAAAGTCAGTTCGACGAAGGACTGTTTAGAGAACTCTTCCTAACCAAGTTGCCACAGTCTGTACAGACCGTACTTGTGACACTTCAGGGTACTGTAATAGAGGACTTAGCAATTACTGCAGATAGGATTCTAGAAATAACTAAACGGTCAGTTCGCGAAATATGCTCGATGACTAAGCAGACTTCGAGTAAGGATCCTGCAATGATAGAGTTATGCAACTATATCCAACAGATGTTTAGGTCAAACATGCCTTCTAAATCCTCCGACCGTCGTCCTAAATCTCCTCAACGCAGAGACTCACGTGGTCGATCTAAGTCCAAACCACGTTCTCTGAAAAACCCTGACTGGTGCTGGTACCACAACACCTATGGCCAAGAAGCGAAGTGTTGCCGTAAGCCTTGTAACTTCGGAAATGTCTCAAAGTCTGTGGGAAACTATCCCGCCGGCACGCGTTAGCGGCAACCGTCACCGGTGGCACTAGCCGCCTACTTTACATCCATGATGTGATCAGCCAGACTCGATGTTTAGTCGACACAGGCGCCGAAGTCAGCGTCCTTCCTGCTACAGCAGCAGATCGACAGAAGGAACCTACCTTCAACTTACAGGCTGCAAATGGAAAACCAATCGCAACCTTTGGTAGAAAATACGTCTATCTGAACGTAGGTTTACGCAAACCTATTCGGTGGATTTTCCTTCTCGCTGACGTCACAATGCCCATCATTGGCACGGACCTACTTAATCATCATGATTTACTCGTAGACGTCCACCGAAAACGACTGATTGACAATACTACTAGTCTGTCTATCAAAGGCATCAGCTACATAGGCCCTAGTTTGTCACCCGTTAAGATAAAGGCAATCCTTGATCCAACTTTTCAACCTATGGTTGACAAGTATCCGGAACTTAATTGTCCGTCTAACGACCTACCGTGCATAACCAGTAATGTTATGCACCACATCATTACCACAGGGCAACCTGTGACATCTAAAGCACGACGATTAGCTCCTGACAAACTGAGAATCGCCAGGAATGAATTTGACCATATGCTTACCCTTGGCATCATTCGACCTTCGAATAGCCCATGAGCATCCCCACTTCATATGGTTCCGAAAAAAGATAGCAATGATTGGCGACCCACCGGTGATTACCGGCGAGTGAATGCCAAAACAACCCCCGATTGCTACCCGTTGCCTCATATACACGACTTGACGGCAACCTTATCCGGCGCGACTATATTTTCCAAAATCGATTTGGTTAAAGCGTATAGCCAAATCCCGATGGCAACAGAAAATATCCCGAAAACGGCTATCATTACGCCTTTCGGACTTTTTGAATTTCTACGTATGCCATTCGGTCTCCGGAATGCAGCCCAAACATTCCAACGCTTCATTGACGAAGTATTTCGCGGTCTCGACTTTGTATACGCATACTTAGACGACTGCCTCATTGCCAGTCCAGACAAGGAACCTCACCTTAGGCACTTGGACTTGGCATTTGACAGGCTACGCCAACATGGTGTTACCATCAATATTCAAAAGTGTCAAATCGGTGTTGACTCACTTAACTTCCTGGGTCACACTATTGACTGCAAGGGCATTCGCCCACTGGCTACTAAGGTCGAGGCTATAGTGAAACCGGCTTACTTGGAGGGTAATCCTATTAGCATAGAGCTCAACGTACCCCATAATCCACAAGTAACAGAAGATCGTTTAGACATCGATGAAGTCACTAGCACAGCGACAGCTACCGAACCTTCTATCGAGCCTCCCAAGAAAACCCGTTCTGGACGCACCGTAAGGTTCCCAGAATATCTTCATACTTATTTAACATAACGAAGTCGTGTGATTTACGCAACTCATTCGTTTGTGATACTAACTTTTTTTTGACGTATCAATTTTTTTATATACAGTACCACTGAGCGCAAAAAATTTTTTTCAACAGTACATGTAACATGCACAAAAAAATTAATTAGATATATTTTTTTCGATGTTCTGAACTTAGCATTATTTTACTGTATAGTAAATGCACATCATTTTTTTTAACGAAAAAAGCTGATTTGGTACATTTTCCTCGACATGGTTCTTAGCGTTCTTGTTTTCTTTTCCAGGTGCGACGGGCACTGGACAGGAAACAAACGAAGCACGGAATCCAGCGAAAAACAACAAGGAAGCTATGTACAAACACCGTATTAGCACAGGCAGACAAACCAGTAGGCACCCCACCTAGCCGCTCGGAAGATTTTTTTCACCCGAAAGGGAACCATCGAGTTTTTTTACTTCCAGCTGGTTCTGTCTTGGGGTCCTCACCACCCCACTAGGGGGGGAGTGAGCTGTAGCGGTAAATAATTCCCCAAAATTATTGACCACGGCAATCACTCACATTGGATGCTGACCACCACTGTTTAAGTCGACTTGTTTAGCTGAAGGTTTCCGGTCAAGCATCCCCACCATTTGGTTCCTCGTCGTGTCACGTGCACGATCACTAGCCAGCTAAGCGTTCGTCTGACGGCTTGTTTTGGTCCCGAAATATATCACGTAGTTTGGACGATCAATTATTGGCTTTTGCTTTGTTTTCGGTACGCGAGAACTAATAATTTAGAGGCTGTGTAAGAAAACTCCGTCACCCTCTAAAATCCCTTAAGATTGGAATTACTATTTATGCAACAAATGAAACTAATGGAAATGCTCATCAACAAACAGACTGGTTGAGCTTCACCTTCAAGCACTGCAAATCATACCATGTCACCATCTGTCGACGGAATTGTGAAAAATATTGCGCAATTCAATTATGACCCATATGCCAATGTCACTTTCGACACATGGTATCAACGCTATCAGGATTTATTCACAGTTGATCTCGCCTCGCAAGACGATGCTTGGAAGGTACGATTATTACTACGTAAATTGGGTCCTGCAGAATATGAAAGGTACAGCAACCTAACTTTACCCCAAAAACCACATGACAAATGTTTCGATGACACAGTAAAGCTGCTGAGTGAACATTTTGGAGACCACTCCTTATTATTCAGCATACGTTATCGTTGCCTCAAGCTGACGATGAATGAAAATGATGATTTTCTTACTCATGTTGGCACAGTCAACCGAGAATGTGAAAGATTTTGACTCAGGTCTTAACAGATGATCAGTTCAAAGCCTTGATTCTCATATGCAGTCTTCAATCTCCTCGTTTCACAGATATCCGAACTCGACTGCTGAATCAGCTAGAGCGAAATCCCAAGTTAACACTACATGACATAGCTGATGAATATCAAGAGCTCATTAATTTGCAAAAAGACACGCAGCTGGACGAATCAACAACTTCAAGAAGCTCTGACATTCGTGCATTACGAAAGAGCCAAAATCTGTCTTCATTATACAGTCCTGACCCACTTTCTCACAATGCATGAAATTTTTCCACTCAGTACGTACCAGTTGAGCAAAAATATGTTGCGGTGAGTGGGCGTGTAAGATGTCTTATGAATCATTTATAAAACAGAAAGATTGCGCAAAGAAATATTTACATTTCAATTGGATCCACATTTCTCGCTGTACTATAATATATATAGGATTTTTATTACAACACACAACAACAACAAAAGCTCAAAAGAGGAGTGTACTGACCTGTTGTAGTAGGTTTCCTGTACACACTCCTTCTTAGTGTACCATCTTCTTTCCTTACCATAAAGACGTCTAGGAATGAGATAGTGTCATTACTTTCTTTCTCTCTGGCAAAGTATATTGCAGAATGGGCATCATTAAACTTGTCAAGGATGTTCATTGCATCATCCTCTTTTTTCATGACCAGAAATGTATCATCCATATATCGACAGTAGAAATCCAAGTCACTAATTACTTCTTTCAGTGGTGCATTCTCTAACTTAGCGAGGAAAAAAGCAGCTAGGATTGGACCTAATGGGGAACCCATAGCTACACCATCTATTTGTGTGTAATACTCCTTACTGAATAAGAAATGAAGATTCATTGTGCATTTTAAAATAAGTTCCTTCAAGGTGGATACAAGAATCCCGGTGTCTATGTTTCGTGTAGTAATCTCCTCACATATAAAATCCACTGTCTCCATTAACGGTACATTGGTGAACATGGAGGATACATCAAAAGATATCATAAACTTGTCCTTCACATTAAGATCTCTAATTTTTTAACAAATTCAAAACTGCCGTTTATGCTATGCTTTACCAATTCATTATGCAGAGGTTTTAGGAGCTTCACTAACCATTTTGCTGTGGCGTGATATGGGGAATTACACATGTCTAACACTGGTCGAAGTGGCAAACCAATTTTGTGCACTTTTGGCAGTCCAGATAATCTTGGAGGAATCGTGCCGATAGGCTTTAGAGATTCATATAAACCTTCAATAATGCTACTTTGATTTTTAAGTCTTTTTAATGACTCAATTAGTTGTTTCTCCACTTTTTCTGTCGGATCGACGGAAGATGTGATTTTTCGAAATTTTCTATGATCAATAAGTATTCCATTCATCTTATCTATGTATTCAGTCTTATTCATTATTACTACTCCGGAGCCTTTATCAGGTTTCGAAATTATTATATTCTCATTATTTCGCAGCTTATCTAGGGCTTCCCTGTGTTTCTTGGTCAATAAGCTATTCAGTTTCCGTTTACTATTTACATATTTATAACAACAGTCGATGAGAGTTGGTTTAAGACTTTCAACTGCCTCAGCTGACGAGGGTGTCAAGCTTTCAGTTTGTGCATAAAAGTTTTCAAACTGGACTTGCATATCCATCTTAACATGATTATCACAAAACTTAGTGCCTAGAGATAATAGTTGCAAATCAGTGTCATCAAGAACAACATCAGAAAAATTGCAAACATACTGACCAAGGTTTGGCGGAAATCGCATTTCTGGAGTTTTGCTTTCCAGGCTTTGTAATAATTTGACACGTTTCTTTTCCCTTCTATTGCCATAAACTTCATTCACATAATACAGGAACTGTTTCTTCAAGTGCTCTGGGAGCTCGTCTACAGCATAGAACCTTTCTGTTACATTCTTTGATAATTCCGTGATACATGATTTAAGTGAGTCGATCTGATTCGATGCGTGAGGTTTCAGTGTCTTACTATTCGGACGAACTCTGCTACGTCGTAAAGACTTCCAATAGGACTTTGGATACTGGTTTCTCTCAAAGCATTCGACAATGAAGTCCAAAGAAATTCTCACTTCACTGAGCCTTGCGCTGTACTTCAGATACTCATTGAGCACCTTTAACGCAAACTGTTGCTCCGAAGATTTCAATATAGAAAAAATCCCCGTTTAGATATCTATGAAACAGAAAGATTGAGCGAAGAAATATTTACTTTTCAATTAGATCCTCATCTCTGACTCTACTCTAATATATATAGCATTTTTATTACAATACACAACAATTTACCAATCTAGTGGTGATATGTTTGTTAACAATAATTAGCCAGTGTCAAAATGTCAATGGGGCGATAATTAACGAAGAAAATTAATATATATAATTAAAAGGTGGAAATGGTTGCAACAAGTGGATTGCATAATGCATAATTTTGGAAAAATGAAGAGCAATTAAGGAATAAGCGTGTGCACAGGTTGATTACGTAACAGATTGTTAAGGAAAAAACAATTTGAACAATGATAATTTGTAACTGAAGTTGAAGTGGTCATAAGAATAAAGTAATTTTTACAAGGATAACACGTAATTAAAGATGAAGTAGTCAGAAAAACAAATAATTTGGACAATTATAGTTTTTATAATTTATAATTAAAAAAATTTTTTTTACGGGGAGGGGGATGAAGTAGTCCGGTTTATACAATCATGTAACGATGGCCAAGGTAAGGAAAGTGGCTGTACAAATTTCTTCTGAACACACAAGTTTGGCTTATTCGGGTGGATTCCTATTGCTTCAGCTGTATGTAGAAGACGAACTCGTAGAGTAAAGTTAAGATTAGTAGGAATGCGATAAATAATTTTAAATGCAGTATTAACGTCAACCTTATGCTCACTATCTACAAGGTGGGCTAAAATAGAGCTGCGAATGGATCTTATTTGTCCCTTGCTTAACCATGCTGGATAATGTTCGGAAATATGATGGTGAACCTGCCTAATTGTACGCCCGATGTAGCTGGCTCCGCAGCTGCAGTCAAACTGGTAGATACACATAGAGGAGGCGAATTTAGGTAGTTTATCCTTATTTCTCGAACGTAGAATAGGGGTGGTTGTGAAGAGACAGCGTACCTCTGCTGCATAATAAGCTCTTTTAACTGCATTCTTCAGTCGTTGTGTTATTATTTCGCTGATGTTATCACCGAGGAACTGCAGTCTTATGAACATTGGTTTTTTCGGGACTACTGCCATAGTGACTGTCCTAGGTGACGAATTCATATTTTCTTCAATGAACTTATCTGGATAACCATTTTTTCTGAGTAATTCTCTAATAATCTTAAGCTCCTCATTGAAGCAGCCGTCTGAACAGATTAACCTAGCTCTATGAACCAGACACTGTACCAGGTTACGTTTGTATTTCAAAGGTACAAAACTCAAAAGATGAGTGTACTGACCTGTTGTAGTAGGTTTCCTGTACACACTCCTTCTTAGTGTGCCATCTTCTTTTCTTGCCATAAAGACGTCTAGGAATGCGATCCTGACATTCTCAGTGACTTACACCAACCCAATGGGACTTCCCCTGTTTCCCAGACGCTGCCCAGAACATTAGTTAATGCAGACAGTAAACCGTATATTTGCCTGTCAAATGTCAAAGTGACTGCTCCAAACTAAATGGGTTTTTGTCAGAAATCAGCTAGTATTTCAAGGAAAACGGTCTAACCCTCTAAATTCCAAACAGTCAATTTCACCTTTAAGCATAAATCTGACCTAAACAAACTGGTTGCCACTCACGAGGTGTGCAACATAGATGGCACTGAAATACAAACCAAGTCAGAAATTAAATATCTTGGCGTCATTCTATCTGCTGATCTTTCCTGGTCGTCTCATATCTTGATGATTTCTAAGAAAATGTTCCGTCTTACCTTCCACATCAAGAAGTTAAGATATTCTGGCATAACCCAACCCCTGCTCCTACGATTCGTTAACTCCCGTATTCTGCCCGTTATTCTCTATTGTTCCCCCTTATTTTTCCCTGGGCTACTGAAGAAAGACTATACCTTATTAAGCAGGATGTTAAAGGTTGTCAGCAGGGTAAGCAGCGTGCCAGTTAACCAGCTTGTTAATATTCTGGTCGATAGGCACTTGGACTCATGTGAAAAATGGGCCAAATCTATTTTATCTAACTCACACCACCCCCTTCATTCACAACTCTCCCCTTGTATCTTATCAGACAGAACCAGAAGCCTATATAGAAAACTATATGCGCGCACTAGCAAGTACAAAAGCTCAACCATACCCTACTTAGCTCGTGTTCTGTGCGATAAAGAAAGCATTAGGCGTGAAACTTATAACTTATTAAAAAGTCAGTAAAACAACTGGATCTCGTCTTTCCAACTCATATCATTTATAGGTACAACGTTTTCTTTCCTTTTTCTTGTTATGTGCTGTTTTGTTTCTCTCTTCCTTACAAACTCTATTTATAACATTCTTATTCGTTCTTTCACACTCTGTATATCTCGATCATTTTGTTACCGCTAACACCAGTAAATATGCTGGCATCTAATTTTCTAACACCTTCAAACACTGTGATCAATTTTGGCTTGCTACCGACATGCCAATATGTTGTTGTCAAAACTAACTGAGATTACCCTCAATCTATGTAGAATTTTATTTATTGTTTATGTACTTACTGGATGCAATACTGTAGTAAAAATACTGAGAATTCGATTCTGTATCACCAGTACTGTTTTGGAATAAAGGAAATTGTTATTATTATTATTATTATTATTATTATTAATGAAATAGTATTTGAACGGGCTATACAGTCAGTTAAGCAAATCACCTCTAGCAGTATTTTTTCTGTGTTTTTCGTTTACTACTTATAAGTAACACAAAAAATCCGATAATAAACTCCCTTCATATGTCTATGAAAATAATAATATTTGAGATAGTTATAAGAAGGCGATTGCCATCCTCACATCTCATGTGTTTGAGCAATACGCGAATAAATGAGTGCTGATGATAGGCTTTTGTGGTATTCATGGAAATTAGGTAAGTATTATCAAGTTTTGGCAGATGCCTCATCTTTAACGACAGAACAACACTAGTATTTGGTTTCAGAAGTGTCTTCTAGTAAAGTGATATACAGGGATAGTAAAATTATCAGTGGTTGTATAAGGAGTGAGATAATCGAACATCTTGTTAATCTGGTCGTTCCACCTCAACAAACGCCTCCTTCAAATTGATCTACAAGGTGAAGGACGACCTACGAAAGGCAATACTCTTTCGTCTCCTTCATATCGCTGAAGCCTTAGCCTTTCAATTGGAGAAACCAAAGCTATGTATACAAAAGAAAATCACCCGACCACTTCTACTATTATGGTTACAACCGTGTTGACGTCTACTGACTTGATGTTTATGAGCTTCTTCTTCTTTTCTTTTCTAACTCCTTATAACATCTGTAATTTTTAGAACTCTTGCATAATCCCATATTTTCCTTTGTTTCTAGTGCATGCTAATCACAACTCATTGGTTAAACTATTCATCTTATCACTCAAATGTGTCACATTCATTCAACTTCTTTTAGGTGTTAATAAATATCCTGTTTTACAACACATCACCACTATCCTCTTCAACTCCACCCTAGTTACAGTTTTGACAATTTGACATCACAATTTCCAAATGTCTTGACAACAATAACGCTAACATATTTTTCTTCTTATTGGACAAACCTAATGTACACACAAACACACACATACAGAAATAATTGCGATTGTACAGCTAACTGAATGAATTAGCCGAAAACAGACTTTGGCTGAACTGCGCGTTTTGTTCTCATTAAATAAAGAGAGTGTGCGTCGGTGGCATAGCGGTTAGGACGCTCGCCGACTATGCACATGGGCTGGGGTTCGACTCCCGGCCTACGCACTCCTTTACCTCGCTAAGCCAGAAACAATGCTGGTAAAAAGAAAAGGCTGGGCATGAGGCTAGGAACCCTATCCTGTACAACAGACACTGTTACAGAAACTTCAAGCCACTAGCTTGAAGCCCTATGTTCTACTGGGAACGTGAAGGAAAAATTATTTTTTTTTAAATAAAGAGATACATTGGGTCATAGGAGTTATTAAGGAGACAATTGCAGCGAAGAAAATTTTTTTTTCGACGAAGTCATCAACTAGCCTGCACATTCGTGTATTTATATCAAATGGATGGGAAAGTTCCAGAATAATATCCGGTTAAGGGTCAAATTAATAAAAATAAAAATTAGGAATTAGAATGCCATAATAAACAGGGGGATGGATAAAACAAACAAAGTAGCATCATGATAGCTAAGAAGATTGACATTGTGCAATTAGGGGTTAGAAATGTAGAAATAACTCTTGCTCTTGTGGAGCTGAGTACGTTGGCCGTACCATGCGCCGACTTGAAAAAGGCACTCGTGAACACTACCCAGCCTGGTTAGTAAAAGGAGACCAAAAGCGTGTATACAGTTCAGTGACAGAACATCTGGTCAATTCAGGACATTCAGCACCTTTCGAAAAATCCTTCAAAGTAATAAACAAGATTCAATCAAACCTATCAAAGGGAGTGAAATCAAGACATCTGGGCATAGCCGAGGCGCTAGCTATACAAAAGCTCAAACCCACGCTTTTCATACAAAAGAAATATGTCCAACCCCTGTCTCTGCCATGGCCATCATAGACAGGTAAATTTTTAATTGATGACCATCCCATCGCCTTTCTTATCTAAACTTCCTATTTATTCATGTTATTTTAAGATTTTCTTAATCCCTGTTTACACTACCATACTTTCATACCCGAACTTCGTGTTTATTTTCTCATTTTACTATTTCTACATATTTAATCCCTGATTGCAAAAACAATTATTCATTACACTGGTTCTTATCCAAACATCCTATCTTCTTATTTCTACATTTCTAACCCCTAATTGCACAATGTCAATCTTCTTAGCTATCATGATGCTACTTTGTTTGTTTTATCCATCCCCCTGTTTATTATGGCATTCTAATTCCTAATTTTTATTTTTATTAATTTGACCCTTAACCAGATATTATTCTGGAACTTTCCCATCCATTTGATATAAATACACGAATGTGCAGGCTAGTTGATGACTTCCTCGAAAAGAAAATAAAGAGACATTAGATTGAAATTTCCAATAGCAAATGTTATTCCTATTTTCTTTCTTTTGACTTTACATTTCAGGTTTTCTACCTTGTCAGGTCACGAGTTCGTGTCTCACACATAACGTGATTCAATCCAAGCAACTGTACAGCATCATAAGCCACCACACACAATAAATGCAGGTTTTTAGCTTAAGATATGGAAAATCTACTTCGTGTAGTAGTAATAGTAGTAGCTGAGTTCAAATAAACACGGCTTTATGAAAAGATCGGTATAACTTTGCTGCACTTCACATTTTCGAATGACAGCTCTCAAACCAAAAGGCCAATGACAACTTTTATTAGAAAAAATACATTTATTTTAAACATCTAGGTGCATGCATATTGAAATTCTATGCATCAGCGAACTGATCTGGATCGGGATGTGTCCCGTTACCTAGACTTAGATTGATTTAGTAAGTTAGATGACGTAATATATTTGACTAAAATGTTTCAACTTACTTCAGGGTAGCAACAGAGGTAATTACAGGTAGAGACTAAGTAGAAGTGAGGTAGATAATAATCCCATTTAAGTTAGAACTGAAACTGAGCAATCAAGTTGGATGGCGTATCATAAATGACTAGAAATTGAGCGTTGGTCAGGTCAATAACAGTGGTAGTGAGGTGTAGAAAAAATTTATCGGGTGGGGGTAGAGAACAAGAGAGTTGAAAATGCAAAATATTACAATTAAGAAGACAAAATAATACTAATGAAGAAACAGAAAAAAAAAGATTAGTAGAATTTACTTTTCAGGTAATAAGATAGATTAAGTCCATTGTAAGTGTAGTGATTGAACGAACTTCTTCTGTATGCAGAGTTCAGGGCTTAGCAAGTGAATCGCCATTGCTTCTGCAGTTTGAAGAAGTTTAATTCGTACACCTTAAGGAAGACTACTTCTTACTTTGTAGACTACTTTGAAGTTTGTTTGGGGTGCAGCTTGGTGTCTGGATTCTATCAGATGTTCTAAGATATGGAGCTGCGGGGACATCGGTTTTCTCCTTTGTAAAACCATGCTGGTAAGTGTTTGGTGATACGTTTGGACACCGAACGTTGGGTGCAGCCGACATACATGGCTCCACACTGAGCAGGTCAGTTGGTAGATACATGTCGATGAGACCAGCGGTGGTAACTTATCCTTCACGTTCATACGAATCACAGATTTCGTGGAGAAGTTTAATCGTAGTTCAGCTGCGAAGAAGGTTTTCTTAAGTGAATGGGACAGTCGATTTTTCAGTGTTTCCGCAGATAAATCGCCACTTTACTGAAGGTTCATGTAGAGGAGTTTTTTCGGGACGCCAAGCGTGAGTGGCTCTTGAGGTCTTGGATCCATGGATTTCTCAATAAATCGTTCAGGATAACAATTCTCGACGGGGATTCTCATGAGATTGCTTAGTTCGTTTTCTATGGTATTCTGGGTGCGAATCCTGTGAACTCTGTAGTTGAGTGAACGGACCAGGTTTCGTTCGGTGTACTCAACTGTGAAAGCAAACTGTCCGTTCCACGTCGACTTTCTGTAGATAGATGTTTTCAGTATCCCATCCTGTTCTCCTCTTGTCAGCTGAAAGTCAAGAAAGGATATTTTGGTAGTTGTTATAGGCATTTAAGATGTCGCCTAGATTTTCTTCATTGTTTACGATATTAAAGGTGTTGTCGACGTATCACTCTTTTAGAATTCGGAGGTATAAATCATTTTCTTCAGGCATATGTTTTCGAGGTTTGCCATGAATAAATCTGAAAGCAATGGGCCTAGTTGTGAGCTCATAGCTATACCATTCTCTTGGCGATATATTTCGTTGTTAAAAGAGAACTGAACATTCAGATCACACCTCAGTAGGATCACTGACTGAAAAGTAGGCATCAGTGGATAGATGTTTCACTTTACTTTGTTGAAACGCCTCAGTAGTGAGTATCCATGACTCTGTGAAGCGTAGAGATAAACACTGTTACAGTCTATGGAAGTTATTTTTGTGAATAATGCAGTTTCTTCTTGTTGTTCTTTTGTTGAGTTGTGTTTTTACGATGAACTTTTCGACTCTGTCGGCGATTTTCCAACGCCAGGCATTTTGCAGATTAGTTCAACAGATTTTGTGAACTCTTTTGGGAAAGTGCCTGTCTTAATTATAGTTGTAATAGGAAATATATATAAGTACTGTTTCGCTCTTATTTTTCTCTACAGATCAGAATTCGTATGTTGAAGCAACAGTTAGTCAATTGAAAAGTGTCACGAAGGCAGTACATGTATGCACGTAAGCTGTCTTGGAAAGAGTGAAAGTCGACCAGTTAATTATGATGATATCTAACCGCTTGGTTCATCACTAACACCAAAAATTTATGGCTTGCTAATGATACCCAAGCTCCGTTTCCTTCTTCGCCCATTTCTACTTTAAAATGGTTGGTTGATATTCCAGAACCTGTAAGCAGACATGTATACATGTATCGCCTTTGTGAGTGACACTTTGCAATTCATCGATTGCATACAAGATATGAACACTACTAGGCAAATATGTTAACTCTCGACATTCAATCACTGCTCACCAATGTCCCCACTTAACTAAACCGTCTTTTTTTGGAAAAATGTAAAGACGATCACCAGTTAAACGCTGCAATGTAAACAGTGTATTTGAAAGAACTACTGGTGAGGTGTACCCATAGTGATCCCAATTACAGACAATAGGATGGCACTGTAATGGGATCTCCTTTGGGGCCATCACTAGCAGACTGTTTAATGGCAAGTCCCGACGACGGTCCCTTAAACTCAACTATTGATAAATCTTAGCTGCATACACAGTATGTGGACATTTTGTAATCATTTATGACAATAATTATGACCTCAATCAGTTGTTACATGCGTTTAACAACTGCCATCCAGCAATAAAATGCACCCTTGAAATGGAAAACGAATTTGAATAACCCCGTTCTCGATGTGGAACCACCAAGAAGAGGAACCTTTAGAACTTTAAGAAGATATATCCATAGGAAGCCCACAAGGGAATGGTCAACTGAAAAGTTTCTACAGTTGGATGACTGTTGAACGAAAACGCAATTTAATTAAATCCCTTGCAACTCGCATCTGCAACCCTGACGCTGTAGAAGCCTGAAAGACAAGACTTAGCATTTGACCACATCATCTATTCTTGTGGAGCCAGTTATAATGCTCGTTCGACGCATATCCTATCTGAAAGGGGTTCAAAAACACTATCCTGCATGATTACGAAAAGGCAGCAGCGGCTCTATAAGAAGTGTGATAGTCGAACACCTTGTCAACACCAGTCATTCCATCATAACAATCGCCTCCTTCAAAGTAACCTACAAAGTGAAGAACAACCTGTCAGAGACGACACGTCTTCGTCTTCTCTGCACTGCTGAACCTCCAGTTATTCACACAGAGAAACTGGAGCTAGGCGTACATAAGAAGATTATTCAACCACTTCTGCTATCATGGTAACAGTCTCGTCGACTTCTGCGAACTCTATTTTTGTTTCTTTGCTTTTAAACTCTCTATAACTCTTATGCCATTATCACTTTTTCTTTATTTTCTACGTGCATTCTAGTTACATCTAATTCATTAAACTACTCATCTTATCACATGGGTCTAACATCATCATTCAACTCCCCTTATGTACTGGTTATTAATATAAACAACTATGATTATGACAGCTCATTACTCTTTCTTAAAAACTGCATATAAATGCGACTGTACAGCTAAAAAAGAAAATGAATTCACTGAGAAGAGCTTCTTCGGTGAACTACTTGCTTTATTCCTTTCACTCATACCTAGATGAAGATTATTCATGAATATCCACATCTCTCTTCACTCATAATCATATCTCCCCGATATATTATAATTCTGATTCACAATTCCCCTTTCCGATATGGGAGATTTTTGAAATTCGGCAACATGAACTGACGCAACTTCGTGCAAAGCCAGTTTGAACTGTTTCTGACATCTCAAAAACCACTTGTATTTCCATGCAGCTGACAATGAGGCGCATCCACTGTGTGAGGGCTGGTAATGACAACCCTTGGTTGTCAAAACTTCGGTAGGCGGAGCGGACGGTTTGAACTTGTGACCTAGTAGGCTCGTATCATTTCTGCTTTCTATAAATAGGTTGTTATCCTGTTAATAATAATAATAAACATGACTCACGACAAACACAATTTTTTAATTCTGCATCCTCATCATTCTCCTCAGATTCATTATCTTCTGTTCGACTGTCCAAATCAGAGTTATTATCTTCGGCATCACACTTTAAAGCCTGACAATCAGCGAATGCTTTGAACATATCTTCTAAGTGAGCACAGTTCGATGGAACCAGGTGCAGCACAGATTTACTACTACGACAATCTGCATCACGAACGCCTCATCTCCAACCCCAGTCTCTTCAATTTCCATATTATCCTCCTCAGCTTGTGGCTTCGAACTACCTACACTGTTTGGATTCCAAACGCGATCTCCATTTACCATCACCAACAAATGCGAATTAGGGAACACGTTATTTCCCGTTTGGTTATTTGTATTCTTTACAATTACATACAC
>CALYDD020000153.1:0-57158 GCA_944472135.2 Trichobilharzia regenti | reverse complement strand
ACGGATCTAATTCACTCCTAAAAAGCGCATATAATACTGAATTGTGTAGCAACGAAACAAAGCAAATACCATCCCAGCAGTCTCTTATAAAGGCCTTATTTCCTAGAACTGTTTTCTTGTGTTACAAAATGTTATCCATGGAAACCTATAGAACTGACAAGCATGATATAAATAAAAATAAGATGGTTTCTCACACACCTTGACCGCTTCAAAGGCGATCATAGCCCCATTTAGCCAGAATAAACATAAATCACTTAGACTGCAGGGGTATGTGGACACTAGCAGTTGTATCACTAAAGCAACCACTGTTTGAAGAATTTTTCACTGTATTTATTACTCAACACACCACAGAGTGACTTTGAATCAGACTGAGCGTTCTACCACTTTAATAACATTTGGTCCACGATTGTAGACACAATTCTCTCGAGATTCCTGCAAAACTGGTGAATGAGGTGAGTACTTCAAGTATCGCGACCCTTGTCTCAAGCACTCCATCCATCTAAACATGAAGATAGCTCACTCCTTCAGGGTTCTGTATATCTCGAGGATGATATTTGTTGTGACTAGCATACGTAGCTGACATTGAGGACTTGTGTTCGGTATTTATTGAAAAGGTGGTCCCCTCATTCATATGCCTGAAATGCTTCGCTGCTAAGTATTCAGTGAGTAGCTCACTATGGAAAGTGCCCTATCAATGTTAAGTGAAGTCTAAGCGTTTAGAGATGAACGGTAGTGTCTACCAGCCAGCATGTAACAGTTTCTGCAGCGAGAAAACAATGATACCTGCTTCTTTTTGGACACAAATCAGGTTCGAACCGTTTTTAGAGGTTGAGGGTGTTGATGTTCGCGGATAGTAGTAAGTATGGTATTGCAAGATATTGTATCCACACCTTCTATAGTATTCGTTCGGCCTAGACCAAAGACAAAGCGAAACACCACAATTGGCGATGAAAATTGCGAAGTGTATTTCTGGACCAAATCGTAGTGCGAGGTTGATTGCCTAACTAGCCAGGGATTGTGCACGAACAACCGAACGTAACACGACGGCATGCCAAATGACGTTGATGCTTGACCGTGAGCCTTCAGCTAGGCAAGCCGACTTAAATGGCGGCGGTCAACATCCAATGTTGAGTGATGAATGCTGTAACTAATAATCTTGGGGAATTACCTACCGCCACAGCTCACTCCATCGCCCCACCTAGTGGAGTTGTGAAGACCCTAAGACGAAATCAGGCGGAAGCAAAAGGCTAATGGTGGCACCACTAGTAAAACTCTTCCGATAGGCTTGATAGATTACCTTTGTAGATGTTCATCCGTCGGACCTCATGCTTCGTTTGCTTCTTGTCCAGTGCCCGTCACACCTAGAAAAGAAAACAAGAATGCTGAGAACCTTGTCGGGGAAAATATAGCAAAAAATAATGGATGAATAAGGGCATAACTCTACCATAGGGAAAATAATTCGAAGAAGAGATCACTGAATAAGATAAATTTCTGTTGCTGCGGATGTTGCTTGAACAGTCATAAAAAACACCTAACTTATGATGTGGGATGCAATGCGAACGAGTGTATAGGCGTGAAAAAATGTACCACAGTGCGATAGATTGATTTTAAAAGAATTGGATGGGTGTAGTTAATTTCTCTATGTGAGATGAATATGAAGGTGTTCTCAGAATCTCACGATTCCTCTAGAACACGTTTTCGTTTGAGTCTCGAAAGAAGATTTGGTTGTTTTTGTCGTGCTAGTGATTTTTTTGACAACTAACGCGTATTCAGTTACCTGTGCATTATTCGGAACGCTCAGTTCTAGGTTGATGGGATATCACTCTGAGTAGGTCGGTTTCAGACGGTCGATACTAACAGAGTCGTGTGAGCTCATTTTCGTGCAGGACAAAGAATTTAGTGATACATTTAGTGACTTTATATACGAGGCGTGATCTACAGGTAGTGGGGAGCTCGAGAGCGGGAGAAATTCGCCTGGCAATCGTAGTGTTGTGCTGTGTAATACTAGCTCAGCAGTAGTACAACCAGCATTAGTTTTCAAGGCATTTCGTGTGCATAGGAGAACTAACAGTGGTGATTCAGTCCAATGTACAGTTTCCGTGGCTGATAATCCAGCCTTCAGCTGTCAGTGTGGACTTTCTACCATACGATTTGCTTGAGGATAGTAGGCTGTTATTCAAAAGCGCGTGCAACCTAGGATTTCAGTTAAAGCCAAAAGTAATTATTATCTGTTATTATTCTCCTGGGTTCCTAGTGGAACATAAGGCTTCAACAACACATCTCCGCCTTCTTCTATTTTCTGCCATCCTTTTCAGCTGGGTCGACGACTGATCATAATCACTCATCTCCTCCTCGACACACGATCTCCTCCATTTCATCCTAGGACGACCCACTCGTCGCTTGCCACTTGGATTCTACTCGAGGGCCTGTCGCGCGACATCATGCGTTGGTCTCCTCAATGTATGTCCGATCCATCTCCTTTTTCTCCTGCATATTTTTTGAGCGGTCGGTTCTTGCTTGGTTTGTCCCCAGGCAGAGTTTCTAGTTACTTTTTCTTTCTGATCAGCTGGCCATTTGATCTTCAGTATGGAGCCAGAGAAGGCAGCTGTTGAAAGAAGTCTGTAACTTGTTGGAAATCCTTTTCGTGACACGTCGGCCAAGTTTCTGGCCCGTATAGAAGGACCGACTTGACATTAGTGTTGGAAATCTTAATTTTGTTCTCTATGCTGAGTGACAGCAGAATATCTCCAAACTGGTTTCAGGTTGATGAAGGCGTATCTCGCCTTCCTGATTCTAACTGACTTTGAAATCTTGATCGGTGCCATGTGCCTGTGGTTGAAAAGATGCTTCCTAGATAAGTGAAGATAGGAAGTAACCTCTATTAAATCTCTCCCGTTGATGGTGATTGGTGCTGGTTGTTATTGTTGTTGCCGTTCGTTGGTTGTCTTCATCCTCCCCGTCTTCTCTATGTTCGCTTGGAGTCCAATCTTCTCTATTAGTATAAATAAATGGAAATATATGTAACATACTTTCAAATAGACTAACATAATAATTCTTCCTACAAACATGGGTCAAGCTGCATAAATATGCAGGATAGTTAGTACTGAAATATTTAAATAACCGAAGCTTATTTATACGTAATTAAATGAAAACTTCCAGGGTGCTAATGATAAGAAAGTAGTTAGAATACGTGTGTCCTGAATAGATATATTAATTAAAGTAAGCTGTTACGTAAATAAGCAACTAAGTAGGTGGGAAGGCTTATCAACGAATGAAGCTGATTTAGTGAAAGCGAACAGTGAAATAAAGATCGCAATGCAAGGAAAATAGATCCAGTGACTAGGATATTGCATATCAAGTTTCTTAACAAAGTATGACATGTAATAAGAAACTTGCTTAAAGCACAGGGTCACCAAATTTCTCATTCTTCATGACAAATCAAATTTACTCTACTTCGTATTTGTTTTCATTTTTATTATTATTATTATTATTATATAAGCTTTATTCCAAATCAGTACTTGTGATACAGAATGGAATTCTCAGCATTTTACTACAATATTGCATCCAGTTTTTTGTTTACATTAACAATAAATAAAGTTCTACATAGTTTAAAGATTATCTCAACAACATATTAGTATGTCGGTAGCAAAGCCAAAATTAAAATGTTTGAAGGTGTTAGAAAAGTAGATACTACTAGCATATTTACTGGCGTAAGCGATAGCAAAATGGTCGAGATATACAGAGTGTTAAAGAACGAACAAGAATGTTTTAAGTAGAGTTTGCAAGGAAGAGAGAAACAAAACAGCACATAATAAAAATAAATACAGAATGAAGAGAGAGAAAACGTTGTACCTATAAATGATGTGAGTTGGAAAGACGAGATTCATTGGTTCTAGTGACTATTTAATAAGTTAAAGGTTTCATGCCTGATGCATTCTTTATCACACAGAACACGGGCTAGGTAGGGTATGGATGAGTTTTTGTACTTACTAGTGCGAGCATATAGTTTCCTATATAGACTTCTTGTTTTCCCTGAAGAGATACATGGGGAGAGTTGTGAGTGTAGAGGGTGTTGTGAGTCAGATAAAATGGACTTCGCCCATTTTTCACATGAGTCCATGTGCCTGTCCACCAGAATGTTAACAAGCTGGCTAAGTGGCAAGCTGCTTACCCTGCTGACAACCTTTAACATCCTACGTAATAAGGTATAGTCTTTCTTCAATAGCCCAGGAAAGACTAAGGGGGAGCAATAGAGAATTATAGGCAGAATACGGGAGTTAACAAATTGTAGTAGTAAGGGTTGGGTTACACCAGAATGTCTTAACTTCTTGATGTAGAAGGTAAGACGGTATATTTTCTTGGAAATCGTCAAGATATGAGACGACCAGGAAAGATCAGAAGATAGAGTGACGCCTAGGTATTTAATTTCCGACTTAGTTTCTATTTCAGTGCCATCTATGTTGCACACCTCGTGAGCGCTAACCAGTTTGTTTAGGTCAGATTTATGCCTAAAGGTGAAATTAACTGTTTGGCATTTGGAGGGGTTTAAGGTTAGACCGTTTTCCTTGGACCATTGGCTAATTTCTGATAAGAAGCCATTTAGTTTAGAGCAGTCATTTTGACATTTGACAGGTAAAGATACAGTCAGGTCATCAGCATATTTGACAAAGTTAATATCATTTGAAGACGGTAGGTCATGTAGGAAGAATGAAAAGAGAAGTGGGGAGAGTACAGCACCTTGGGGGACACCAGATTCAGTGAGCACAGCAGAGGAGGATTGACCTTTGTATACGGTGTACTGCATTCTGTTTGAAAAGTAGGAATGCAACCACTTAGTGACCCAAGACTCGGTTTGTGTCGTGGAGAGCTTATTTAGCAAGAGACTTCTAGGTACAGAGTCGAAAGCAGAAGTGAAGTCAAGAAACGTGCAGCGGACATATTTGGCATCTTTGTCTAATGATGAGACAATACTGTTGTGTAAGACGGCTGCAGCGTCTAAAGTACTCCTACCCTGTCTGTAGGCAAATTGTTTGGGGTCTTCGAAGCTTTTAAGGGAGGGTTCGAGTTTAAGAAGTATTAGTTTTTCCATGAGCTTTAGAAACGGGGAAGTGATGGCAATGGGTCTGAACTTTACGTTCTTGCTATTTCCAGGTTTAGGGACAGGGACTATTTTAATGTCTTTCCATGGAACAGGTACAACGTTTTCGGAGAAAGAAGCATTTAGTATATTAGTTAGAGGAGAACATAAAGCATCTGCACATTGTTTTAGGACATATGCAGGTATGCCATCAGGGCCAAGACTATGTGAGGGCTTAAGAGTTTTAAGACATTTCAAAACATCGAGAGTATTGAAGTCCTGGAAGTTATCAGCTACAAGATTGGTAACATTAGGAGTGGTTATGGTAGAAGGAGAGCGTATAAAAGACAGATTAAGAGCATTAACATCACAAGAGGGAAAAACATTACATCGCTTACTATTGCCAGTAATTTCATTGAAAAGTTTCCACATGCTGTTTGGAGATTTGCATGATAAAAGTGTTTGGTTATAGATAGCATTAAGATTCTTGATTTCAGATTTGATTTGAGCGTTTATCTTTTTAAGTCCTAACTTGTCTTTGCATTTATATAACATTTCTTTTTGCCTGCGAAGTTGTTTGAGATGGGGTGACGAGAAGCGGTCGAGGCGTTTGAACAGTGTTTGTTTGGGACAGCATATGTCAAGGCAGAACTTAAGATAGTCCGTTATATTGGCGATTGTATCATCTAATTTACTTTCATTAAATAAATCCCAGTTGGTATCTTTTAACATGCATCTTAGATTGAGTAAGTTGTCAGATGTGTAGCTTCTTTGTTGTGCCTTCGTGGACAGGTGTGAGAAGATTTTAATATGTGTTTTGCTGTATATTTTTGGCAAAACGCGGACAATGCAGTGATCGGAGTTATGTATCGGTGAACGTCTACGTGTTTCATATACTCCTTCATCATTGGTAAAAACCAAGTCAAGGGTTTTGTCAAGTCGAGTGGGAAATTTGACTATATTTGTGTGACCAAGAGCTTCAAGAAAGGAGCAATCTGATGTGTTGAAGTCTCCAGTAATAACGGATAGAGAGTTGTCGAAGTTGGCAGCAGCAAACATGGTGAATTCATCAGCAAAATTAGATAGATCAGATGGAGAGCAACTAGGAGATATGTACATGTTTGTAATATAGAATTGTTTGTATTTGGGGATATGTTTGGGGCGACATTTGACAGTAATACAGTCAATGAAGTCATTAGAGAAGGTGAAGCAGATGTTATTTGAGACAGACCATTTGGAGTGAATAAAAGTTGCAACGCCACCACCATTTTTCTTATTACAACAGCGACGGTCTTGTCGAAATAAAATAAAGTCCTTTAGTGAGATAAGGTTGTCATCATACAGTTCATGCAACCACGTTTCTTGTAATGCGATTATGGCAGTGTTATGATACGTATCAGTTGATATCAGGGATTGTAGATACATTATCTTATTTGGTAGAGAGCGACAGTTTGAGTTCATTATGACGGGGACCGTAGTTAAGTGTATTGGTGTACGTTTGAGAGCTCTCTGCCAACCACTACGATGTTTCCTCCTTGGTTTCTTTGGAATATGAAAGTCGTTTGGTCGTAAATTATTAATAAAGTTACGAGAGTAAATGATTCTGCTAGAATTCATATTTAAGTGATAAGTGTATGCTGGTAAACGGGAAACTGGATGCAAAATGTAGATATTTTGTTAGCAGGCCCAAAAATTCAACAGGCCGCCAAGGTCAAGGTCGTACATTACATTACCTAATTAATTAATTCATTACCTAATTAAGTCCTTCAATTGTGGTCTGTGGGAAAAACTAGTGATTGATATGGGTGACTGGGGACCACTTACATTGACTAATAGTACCTGATAACCAGTGATCGAATCTAAGCTGAAGAACTCACTGAAGGAAATGAAGAGTTCGAATGGATCAGTGGTAATGTCTCTGATTTAGACATTGAGTGATACGGGTTCGAATCTCAAAGGAGGCATGAGTTACTTCAAGATTTTGGATAAGCCTTGCTGACTTGTGAGTGCCAACATGTACGTAACTGACGTCCAAGACTTCTTCCCGATTGCCTCTAAGCACCTAATGATGACAGTGATGATAATGATAATTTGCTTTATTCGAAAAACGGTACTAATGATACAGCAAAGAATTTTCAGGATTCAGTACAATATTGCATCTAATTTACTCAAAAACGACAAAAAGAATATAAACATTACATAATAGTAATAAAACTTTGTTATAGCAGCTACATAGCAAATTACTGTATGCAATACGGAGAAAAATATGCATAAAGTACAAAATTATTGTGATATTAGTAATACTCTTCGTAATATGATATAATCGTTCTTGAGAAGCCCAGGAAAGATTAATGGAGAGTAATAGAGTACAATAGGTAAAATACAGGAGTTTGAAAATTGCAAAACTAAAGGTTGGTTGATACCTGATTGTCTTAACTTTTTAATGTAGAAGGTAAGACGAAACATTTTCTTAGAGATGGATAAGATGTGGGATGACCATGAAAGGTCGGAGGAAAGAACTAATCCAAGGTATTTAATGCATGACTTAGTTTCAACTTCCGTGCCATCTATGCTACAGGCATTATGCGAACTAACTATTTCATGTAAGTCATGTCGATGCTTGAAAGTGAAGTTAACTGCCTGACATTTGGAAGGATATAACATAAGACCATTTGACTTAGACCACTTGTTGATGTCCAACAGAAAGCTATTAAGTTTGGAGCTGTCAGACTCGGAAGTGATGGGCAGTGATACAGTCAGATCATCTGCATATTTGACAAAGTTAGTTTCGTTTAAATGAGGCAGGTGGTGTAGGAAGAAAGAAAAGAGAAAAGGAGAGAGGACGGCACCTTGAGGAACACCGGATTTTGTAAGCGAGGTAGAGGAAGATTTGCCATTATATACAGTATACTGCATTCTGTCAGAAAAATAGGAATGCAACCAACTCTTAGCCCAGGATCCTGTCTGTGTCATCGAAAGCTTATTTAATAGAAGGCCCCTAGGTACAGAGTCAAAAGCAGATGTGTAGTCTAAGAAAGCACTACGAACATATTTGGCACCTTTGTCTAAACAAGAAACAACATTGTGATATAAGACGACCGCAGCATCTAAGGTGCCTCTACCATGTTTGTATGCAAATTGTTTAGGACCATTAAAAGGTTTCAATGAAGGTTCAAGACGAAGTGAAAGTAATTTTTCCATCAATTTTAATAAAGGAGAAGTAATTGCAATAGGCCCAAATTTAATATCAGTACCAGAAGATAGTTGATTAACCTGTACAACGGGCAGATGCCTCGTAATAAAAAAACACATCGACAATTCTGTATCGCGTAGTAGCGTATTACCCAGAATATAACTTTTATGACTACTATTACTATAAGTTGGCCATATACCGACTAGACACAAAGTCCTTTGTTCGAAAGCTAGGTACTTTCCAAACTAGATTTTTGTTGAATAATGTCGACGTAAGCTTCAAATCACCGAGAACACCTGTCGAGTCATGAAGAAAATAAAAGACTATTCAGCGAAGAAAATGCTTTTTATCGACGAACTCACTTTCAAGGGATGTGCAGTCGTATTTATATTTGCCAAAAATGTATAGTAGTCTATTATTGAGTAATAGGGGGTGATGTGATTGCTATAATTACTCAGAAGTGGCTTTAGAAGTAAAAAAGGAAAGTTGAAAGTTACGTAGTACTCAAAGGCACAAAGGAAGAAAGGGTTAGGAATTCGACAAGGTTAAAATTGTTATTGAGTGAGAAGAAATGTAGTTGAGTGTCAATTTAACAGGTGTGAAGAGGGTGTGAAAATGTACAAAAGAAACATATGAGAGTGATGACAGCGAATTAGTTATTAAAGTAAAAGTAAACTGAAAATTAGAAATATAATTTTTTATACAGGGAACGACTAGTGAAGAGGTCAAGACCATCGTAGAATAAGGGACTGAACAAACATTTTCTGTATACAGAGTTTGGGGTTGTAGTGACGAATTGCCAACGCCTTCGCCATACATGGATGCCGAAACCTGACGCGCTTCGTACCATTTGGCCTCACCCTGTAGATAATCTTGAAAGACGACCGTGGTGGGGCTACGTGGCTTGAGTTCACCAATTGCTCGAGAATTGAGCTGGCAACTGTCTTGCACTGTCATTTTTAAATTTTATATATTTTTTATATTTTTGATTACAGCTTGATTCCACACTGTATTTTTGGTACAAGAATGGAGTTTTTGGCATGGATATCGGTAGCCCGAATTTCGCAGGCCGACCATAGATATCAGGTGTGAGTCGGCAGGGGATCGAACCCCGGACCATGTGCATGGTCGGCGAGAGTCCTAACCACTGCGCTACCGACGCACAGATAATGTTCAGAGATGTGCTTGGAAAGTGTGTGCTTTGTGCAGCCAATGTGACTAGCTCCACACGAGCAGGTGGATTTATAAACACACATTGAGGTGGCCCAAAGCGATAGTTTATCCTTCACACATCCGTTGATCCTTGTCGGCTGTAGAAGTTGTCTGAGTCGCTCCAGTTCCCCATCGATCGCATCAGTGGGACACATCCTTCTTATTCTTGAGGATAAGGAGTGGATCAGATTTCTGTTTCTTCTCAAAGGGACCCAACTATGAAAATTCGTGTATTGACCATTCCGTGTCAGTTTCCTGTGGATCGATCTTTGAAGAGAACCATCAAATCTCCTCTTTAGAAAAACATCCAAAAGATGGAATTCCGAGTTCATCTCTGATTCTGAGGTGAACTGGATACAATGATGGCAACTGCTGAACTCCTTAGTTATCACTTCGATGTTGGTATTCTCGTTGCATATGATGAAAGTATCATCCATGTATCTCTGGTACATACGGAGACTATCGCTAGTGGGTTTTAGCACACTATCGTCTAGACTTTTCAAGAAGCAGTCTACAAGTAAACAACCCAAAGGTGACCCTACCACCACTCCATCTCATTGTCTATAAAGCGTCTTGTTGAATTTGAACTGGAAATTAAAAGTGCACCTCGATAGTAGTTCTCCTAAGTAGTGGGTCGGAACGCCCACTTCTGCATTATCATCCTCAGTGAATTCTCAAACAAAGCAAATAGTTTCAGTGAGAGGAACATTAGTGAAAACGGACGTAACATCCATGGATGTCATTCTCTTCCCGGATACATTGGCATCACTTATTCAATCGACGAATTCAAATGAATCTGAAACCCTATGCTGACAGAGATTATTTCTGATAGGTAGGAGGATCTCTGCGAGTCGACTGGCAGTAGCACGATATGGGTAGTTAGTCATATGCAAAATTGGACGTAGTGGTAGGTTCTCTTTGTGCACTTTCGTCAGACCATATAAGTGGGAAATGCGGAACCTCAGGGTCGTATTTGCTCAAATAATTCAGAGCTGATAATCAAGTTGTTCTGCAGTTTTGTCCTGCTTACTGTTTGCTGATGACATCAAGATATGGAGGGCTTTGCACGATGACAGTGATCAACTTGCTTTGCAGGAAGATTTAAACTTGTTAAGTGATTGGTGTAAGCACTGGGCCTTGGAGATTAACTTAAGCAAGAGTGTAGTTATGCATGTATCTCATAGTCACGTGCACAATTACTCAATGAATGGCATTACTTTCCCAGTGGTCACTGAGTACAAGGACTTGGGAGTGGTTGTGCAGCATGACTTGAAAACAGCAACAAACTGTAGAACTGCAGCCACTAAGGGTTTTCGAATGTTATGGGCCATACGCCAGGCTTTTGCGAACTTTGACGCTGATATATTTCGTATATTATATCCGAATTATATCAGACCTCATTTGGAATATGGGATCCAGGCAGCGAGCCCGTGTTTCAAATACGAAATAGACTTATTAGAAAAGGTGCAAAGAGTAGGAACTAAGCTAATAAAGGGTTTCTCAACCCTGTCATATGAGGAGAGGTTAAGTCGACTGGGTTTATTTCCACTGTCATACAGACGACTTAGGGGTGACCTAATACTAGCATACCGTATCCTAAGAAATGATTTTGGAGCTAATTTATCTAAATTATTTCTTCCTTCTAGCACCAACCAATTACGAGGACATCACCTCAAGGTTCAAAAACCACGGTCGAATCGTCTGCGTCTGGAGATCCGTTTTTCGCATCGAATTGTGAACCATTGGAACTCCCTACCGGAACACGTCGTATCAGCGCCATCCATTGATTCATTCAAGGCGAGATTGGACCTCCTGTATGCAATAAACCGAAAGGATTAACACAGGCATATAGCCTACTATCCTAAATAAATTGTAAACTGTAAACTGTTTTTGAGTAAATTAGATGCAATATTTTTTATTTATTTTTTTTTATTTTATCCAAAATCTTGAAGTAACTCATGCCTCCTTTGAGATTCGAACCCGTATCACTCAATGTCTAAATCAGAGACATTACCACTGATCCATTCGAACTCTTCATTTCCTTCAGTGAGTTCTTCAGCTTAGATTCGATCACTGGTTATCAGGTACTATTAGTCAATGTAAGTGGTCCCCAGCCACCCATATCAATCACTAGTTTTTCCCACAGACCACAATTGAAGGACTTAATTAGGTAATGAAAACAAATACGAAGTAGAGTAAATTTGATTTGTCATGAAGAATGAGAAATTTGGTGACCCTGTGCTTTAAGCAAGTTTCTTATTACATGTCATACTTTGTTAAGAAACTTGATATGCAATATCCTAGTCACTGGATCTATTTTCCTGCATTGCGATCTTTATTTCACTGTTCGCTTTCACTAAATCAGCTTCATTCGTTGATAAGCCTTCCCACCTACTTAGTTGCTTATTTACGTAACAGCTTACTTTAATTAATATATCTATTCAGGACACACGTATTCTAACTACTTTCTTATCATTAGCACCCTGGAAGTTTTCATTTAATTACGTATAAATAAGCTTCGGTTATTTAAATATTTCAGTACTAACTATCCTGCATATTTATGCAGCTTGACCCATGTTTGTAGGAAGAATTATTATGTTAGTCTATTTGAAAGTATGTTACATATATTTCCATTTATTTATACTAATAGAGAAGATTGGACTCCAAGCGAACATAGAGAAGACGGGGAGGATGAAGACAACCAACGAACGGCAACAACAATAACAACCAGCACCAATCACCATCAACGGGAGAGATTTAATAGAGGTTACTTCCTATCTTCACTTATCTAGGAAGCATCTTTTCAACCACAGGCACATGGCACCGATCAAGATTTCAAAGTCAGTTAGAATCAGGAAGGCGAGATACGCCTTCATCAACCTGAAACCAGTTTGGAGATATTCTGCTGTCACTCAGCATAGAGAACAAAATTAAGATTTCCAACACTAATGTCAAGTCGGTCCTTCTATACGGGCCAGAAACTTGGCCGACGTGTCACGAAAAGGATTTCCAACAAGTTACAGACTTCTTTCAACAGCTGCCTTCTCTGGCTCTATACTGAAGATCAAATGGCCAGCTGATCAGAAAGAAAAAGTAACTAGAAACTCTGCCTGGGGACAAACCAAGCAAGAACCGACCGCTCAAAAAATATGCAGGAGAAAAAGGAGATGGATCGGACATACATTGAGGAGACCAACGCATGATGTCGCGCGACAGGCCCTCGAGTAGAATCCAAGTGGCAAGCGACGAGTGGGTCGTCCTAGGATGAAATGGAGGAGATCGTGTGTCGAGGAGGAGATGAGTGATTATGATCAGTCGTCGACCCAGCTGAAAAGGATGGCAGAAAATAGAAGAAGGCGGAGATGTGTTGTTGAAGCCTTATGTTCCACTAGGAACCCAGGAGAATAATAACAGATAATAATTACTTTTGGCTTTAACTGAAATCCTAGGTTGCACGCGCTTTTGAATAACAGCCTACTATCCTCAAGCAAATCGTATGGTAGAAAGTCCACACTGACAGCTGAAGGCTGGATTATCAGCCACGGAAACTGTGCATTGGACTGAATCACCACTGTTAGTTCTCCTATGCACACGAAATGCCTTGAAAACTAATGCTGGTTGTACTACTGCTGAGCTAGTATTACACAGCACAACACTACGATTGCCAGGCGAATTTCTCCCGCTCTCGAGCTCCCCACTACCTGTAGATCACGCCTCGTATATAAAGTCACTAAATGTATGACTAAATTCTTTGTCCTGCACGAAAATGAGCTCACACGACTCTGTTAGTATCGACCGTCTGAAACCGACCTACTCAGAGTGATATCCCATCAACCTAGAATTGAGCGTTCCGAATAATGCACAGGTAACTGAATACGCGTTAGTTGTCAAAAAAATCACTAGCACGACAAAAACAACCAAATCTTCTTTCGAGACTCAAACGAAAACGTGTTCTAGAGGAATCGTGAGATTCTGAGAACACCTTCATATTCATCTCACATAGAGAAATTAACTACACCCATCCAATTCTTTTAAAATCAATCTATCGCACTGTGGTACATTTTTTCACGCCTATACACTCGTTCGCATTGCATCCCACATCATAAGTTAGGTGTTTTTTATGACTGTTCAAGCAACATCCGCAGCAACAGAAATTTATCTTATTCAGTGATCTCTTCTTCGAATTATTTTCCCTATGGTAGAGTTATGCCCTTATTCATCCATTATTTTTTGCTATATTTTCCCCGACAAGGTTCTCAGCATTCTTGTTTTCTTTTCTAGGTGTGACGGGCACTGGACAAGAAGCAAACGAAGCACGAGGTCCGACGGATGAACATCTACAAAGGTAATCTATCAAGCCTATCGGAAGAGTTTTACTAGTGGTGCCACCATTAGCCTTTTGCTTCCGCCTGATTTCGTCTTAGGGTCTTCACAACTCCACTAGGTGGGGCGATGGAGTGAGCTGTGGCGGTAGGTAATTCCCCAAGATTATTAGTTACAGCATTCATCACTCAACATTGGATGTTGACCGCCGCCATTTAAGTCGGCTTGCCTAGCTGAAGGCTCACGGTCAAGCATCAACGTCATTTGGCATGCCGTCGTGTTACGTTCGGTTGTTCGTGCACAATCCCTGGCTAGTTAGGCAATCAACCTCGCACTACGATTTGGTCCAGAAATACACTTCGCAATTTTCATCGCCAATTGTGGTGTTTCGCTTTGTCTTTGGTCTAGGCCGAACGAATACTATAGAAGGTGTGGATACAATATCTTGCAATACCATACTTACTACTATCCGCGAACATCAACACCCTCAACCTCTAAAAACGGTTCGAACCTGATTTGTGTCCAAAAAGAAGCAGGTATCATTGTTTTCTCGCTGCAGAAACTGTTACATGCTGGCTGGTAGACACTACCGTTCATCTCTAAACGCTTAGACTTCACTTAACATTGATAGGGCACTTTCCATAGTGAGCTACTCACTGAATACTTAGCAGCGAAGCATTTCAGGCATATGAATGAGGGGACCACCTTTTCAATAAATACCGAACACAAGTCCTCAATGTCAGCTACGTATGCTAGTCACAACAAATATCATCCTCGAGATATACAGAACCCTGAAGGAGTGAGCTATCTTCATGTTTAGATGGATGGAGTGCTTGAGACAAGGGTCGCGATACTTGAAGTACTCACCTCATTCACCAGTTTTGCAGGAATCTCGAGAGAATTGTGTCTACAATCGTGGACCAAATGTTATTAAAGTGGTAGAACGCTCAGTCTGATTCAAAGTCACTCTGTGGTGTGTTGAGTAATAAATACAGTGAAAAATTCTTCAAACAGTGGTTGCTTTAGTGATACAACTGCTAGTGTCCACATACCCCTGCAGTCTAAGTGATTTATGTTTATTCTGGCTAAATGGGGCTATGATCGCCTTTGAAGCGGTCAAGGTGTGTGAGAAACCATCTTATTTTTATTTATATCATGCTTGTCAGTTCTATAGGTTTCCATGGATAACATTTTGTAACACAAGAAAACAGTTTAGGAAATAAGGCCTTTATAAGAGACTGCTGGGATGGTATTTGCTTTGTTTCGTTGCTACACAATTCAGTATTATATGCGCTTTTTAGGAGTGAATTAGATCCGTGGAGAAAGTGGAGCAGAAATCCACCTCACTTGCTGAGAAGTGTGATGTCGCTTGGCAAGAGTGGTAAAACTGACTTTCTGCAACAGCTGAATGTTTACGAAAATAAAATTGATGGTGTTTCTGGTTCTAGTTCACTAATTAAGTTTGATGTTGGACATTTAAAGAGAAAGAGAAGAAAGGAGATTTCCTTCATCGTAGCCAAATTTAAGATATCCTGTGACACATTTTTCATTCGAAACTGATCTGGTATTTGTCTTGACTAGAAAATCTTAGACGACTTGTCGCAGTTCAGATCATACTGGTGTCGAAAGCATTTCGATTGGAGAGTAGCTGTTGTATGAATTCGATGTCTAGTCTCGAGAAATGCTTTAGGTGTATTTTGCTTAGTTCGACGTGTCAAACATTTTGCATTCTTTAACCTGTTATCTATCGACCAAATAGTCACATTACGTTTTCTAAAGGGAACCCACTAGTTACCTTACAAATCAGCATTTAAACCATTAAAGGGTAAATAAGTTGAATATGACAGTTTGAACCAAGTAAAATACACATAAAGCATTTCTTACTTACTCGTGACTAGAAATCGAATTCATACATCAACAACTCTTCAATTCAAATGCTTTCGACACCACTACATTCTCAGCTGCGACAAGTTGCCTAAGGATACCTTGAAGTCAATTCAGGACAAATGCCAGATCACTTTCAAATGAAAACTGTATCTCTAACGAAAGAGAAGAAATCTGTGTAAAAGCAGTGTTCCGGAGACTTGACCTCGTCTGTCATGTTGATGAAATTAATGTGATATGATATGTGCATATGATTCCACTAGATGTTTCTTCTCTATTTGTTATCGATGTGGTTACATTGACTCGAAAAACATAAATACGAGAATGCCAACTAATTATCTGAAACAACTATTACTGAAGTGCACGTTTAATCTGCATTTTAGATTTGATGACGTCATCTGTAAACATAAGGAGTGAGTCACAGTCCGGTCTCCTTCAGGACCTCTCCCAGAGGTTGTCTTCGATATCATAATTACTCGGAAGAATCCCAGAAAGCCAAAACACGATTTTTATGGATGTTTTACTGTGTAAGTCACATCATCTTCAGCATAATCAATCGGATCTTATCCATCGAAAGAAATTATCTTGAGTCTGCATATGCATACGAGATATATGGACGATACCTACTATCTGTCATGACAACGGTTCAGATGCTAAACTCTCCAGAAAATGTAATCGTCGTCAGTCGTTTATGCTTCTCACAATAGAAGAAAAGTCGATTTCCACATTTCACTTCTTAGATGTTACGCTAGATAGAAGAGAGTGGGACATACTGCAAAAAATCGACCTGCTGACAGTATGATCTTCACAGGAAAGTACACTAATGACAACAGTTGGATACCCCTAGGTAGAAAGAGAAGTCTTTTTCATTCTCTAAGCTCCAGAATTCGGGAGATTCGCTCCCCAAATACGGTCGATAAAGAGCTGGAAAACATTCGAACAACACTCTAAATTAATAGATATCCAAGAAGGTATATTGGAGAAAGAAACATGAGGAAAGAAACCACTCCTTGTCAAATCACAATGTCAAAGAAAATTGTATCCATGAATTTGGCATTCAATGATGACACAAGTGCTGAAGGGATTAAAAACCATCTATCAAAGCTTCCTTCCATGCCGTTGACCCACACTTAGTAATCTCCAGTAGAAGTGCCTGTGCCCATCTGTATGTTCGTCTGCTCTTTCACGTGCTCCTGTGGAGCTGGTCATATTGGATGTTGTAAGCTTGTTCCCCGCAAACGCCTAACTGAACACGATTCATTTCGCTTGGTGAAAGGATAGAATAAGATGACGGAGTTTCCCACTTATGGAACACCTTTTGTTATCAGGTGATTCACACCCACGAGATTTATTATTTAAGGTTATCTACATAGTCAAGTCCAGTCAATCTAAAAGTTGACGTTTTCTTCACTTATGTATAGCTGAAGCTCTAACTTTACACGAACAGAAACCTAAACTATGTATTCAAAATCATTTTGTTAAGCCCCTTTCTTTACCTTCATCATAGTAGTGTTCTTTTCATTTCATTTATTCTCTTTTACCACTTGAATTCATTTCACTTCACTTCATCTTCGCCGTCTTTAATGTTATCATAATCATCACACTTTTCATTTAATTTTTTTTTGACATTTTGCCTACTTTGATATCTGAATACCAATTCACTTATTCGATAATCTCTGAAAATCTTCTAATTCACCCACTTCAACTCTAAATCCCTTAAATAACAGGTTAATTGTCTTTATTCTTAACATCATATGCATATTGACTGAGCAGTGTTCATTGCAACCTCAAGTCTTTTACCGTAATAGAAATACAACTATACAGATTGAAAATGAAGTCATCAAAAAGAAAGATTTCTTCGTTGAACAAAAACTGTATTTCTCTTTATAAGATAAATGAGTATATTTCGTGATTTTAGACAATGGCTGTATGAATCCACTGAGTCACTTATACAAAACTCTGTAAACGAACTCGATACAAATGAATAAGTCATAAATATGTACTACAGTGCTTGCACCTCAGAGCTGTAATCTTTTGCTCTCCCCGAATTCCGAACTTTGTCTTAGTCCTCCAGTGCTCCAGGGTATATCAACGGTAGTCATTTACTCAGTATGGGATCTCCTCTATTTAATATGAAGACAAAAGCTGTCCTTCAAGTTCTAAGCGTCCTTGCATATTTTCGTATCGAAAGCGGAAATCATTCGTGGAGGTGGACTGGGTCGTGGATCACGTGACAAATGTATACCTAAATCACCTGAGTCGACTGATAACAAACTGACGCTAATATATTTACCTGATTTTTGCTGTTTTTATCTGAAATCAAATACACTATTGTATAAATAAGACGCATCACAAGTGCACTATCCCACCTTATATAGATCACGTGTAGTAATTAGTGTATAAAATGGGTTTGTCACTCACTAGTATGGCGTTCGGAATTCAGCTTCACACTTTCCCTTGAACCTATAGATGGAAACAATAAATAGACGAATACATATGAAGAATTATTGATGTATCAAAGTATATAGCTGTTCTACCGAACACAAGTAACAAGGCTGACACGGTACAACTGTTGAAATAATGGAACGTGGTTCCAAATACTACGAAGGCTATAATTACAGCACCGCAAAGTCTCATCAGTCACGCCGATCATTTACCTCGACGTCTAACTTCCTGAGGCAACCATCGATTGTAAAATGATTCCCATTGGTTTCAAGTTTAATATAAATAAAAAAGCTTCTAGAAAACCTACGCAGTATATTCTAATCTTTCTTTCTCTCTCTCTCTCTCTCTATTACACTACTCAGTGGACAGTCAAAGTGATGCACTTCCGCATATTTACAGCACTGAAGTAAATACACACGTGTGAAACTGTCTCCAATTCCAGACCGGTGCATACCGGTTTGAACTACTCTTGTCACAGTCCATACTGGAACAAAAAGTATTCTCAAGAACTTGTAAAGTCTTTCAGACAAATAAATGTGTAAGCCTACAGTTTTAAGGTGGATGATCAGCCTAGAAAACTTATAAGATTCACTGAAGGGAAACTTCCCTTCTCGATGACATTAGATTAAAGCTTTCCTAGTTTGCTAATTCAACACACGCAACAATATTCATATGGTGAGTATCTATCTATGAAGGCAACATCTAGAAAAGATATATGATCTTGTGTTAGTCGTTTGTAATTGGAAGGTAAAGTACCATACGATAACTTGAAGTTGCAATTAATGTAATTAATTCCGTAGGGGGAAGCGAAATGACACATGTAGAAGAATCAAGTATGCTGAAATATAATCAGATAGAAAATCAGTGTACCTTTTCGATATAAACGGCTTTACATCGACCCATTAGTTTTGATTGAGATCACGTAGAGTAACTTATTCTCCTCATACATAAACGTTCAGGTGTGTCTTAGCAGACTGTCTAAGCATCTCTCTTCACTTTCCTCTGTGTTTTTGCAGAGGATGGACATATCATCTATGTGTCAATAGTTAACATTTTGATAAACTGTTAAGGCAGGTTGTCTTTGATTCACAGATTGGAAATGATGCTACAACCCTGATGTACGCACGAAGGCTACCACCATACATACCATAGACAGAGCATAATAAAGGAAATCCCAAAAATCTACCTCATACATGGGATGGAATTAACAGTTTCAGTGTTTTGGAGGTATTTTCTTTCTAGTTCCTTCATCAGTGAAATATGTTTATCCCTGTCTGCTATACGTGTTAAATAAGTGTAGGCATAGAACTCCCCACATAATTCTAAAATGAAATTATTTAATCTTACATGATTTCCAGTGATAAAATGTGATAAAAAACCTGACCAGTGAACAAGTAGATGAATAAATAATAGCCTATCACTGTGTACTACATCAAACAAAATTACTTCATTGGGTGAAAATTTAGTCAACTGACGAAACCTCATATCGGCCCATTTAACCTAAGCCCATCACAGGACAATACACCAAATATCCTTCACAAGAATACCGCTATCGGGTTTCTTGAGAGACTTCTACATTTACACGCCCGTGAACGAAATAACGAACAGAATTTTGTTTTATACTTTACAAATTCACTAAACATTCGATAATGACAATTATCTGAATATTAATATTATGAATTAAAGCAACGAACTCCCATTGAAACTCAACGCGCGCTAGTAAAAATGATTCCAAGCAATATTGATCCCTCAAGGAACTTATTTCCTTCCTACCCCACTTTTATTTTTATACATAGTTTCCTGTATTGTACCTTTTCTAACCTTGGCTTCTTAACCTTCGACAGCCTTTCGCCTTTGTCGAGATTCCCAGCCTATCCGTGTCGTTTCGAGATGTTAGTGAGTAGTCCTCAAAATGGTTGTTCCCAATGTGACATCTAACACGGATATCCTGAAACCGCATGCTGCGTTCAAGCTGGCTACCTACAATGTTCGGACGCTGATGCAAATCGGACAACAGGCAGGGTTGGCAAGAACTTTGGAAAGCCTCGCTATCGATGTCTGCTGCATTTCGGAGACCCGCATTCAAGATCCCAGTGAAGTGCTTCGACTATCCTCTCCATCTGGAAGTTCTAGTAGTATGTACCACCTGCGCTTATCCGGGGACCCTGTGGCGTCGGTATCCGGCGTAGCTGGTGTCGGTGTCGCACTGAGCGCTAGAGCCGAAGCTGCACTGCTCGACTGGATTCCCATTAACAGTCGTTTATGTGCTGTGAGGCTGGAAGGTTACACGAAAGTAAAGAGTAGTAGGCCAGATAGGCGGTGTCTATTTGTTGTCTCTGCCTATGCACCGATGGATTGCAGCCCGGATGCAATGAAGGATGAGTTTTACTACCAACTGAGCGATCTCTTGAAACAGGCGGGTCGGAGGGATATCGTAGTGCTGGCTGGGGACTTGAATGCACAGGTGGGGCGTCTAAGCTCAGAGGAGAATCGTCTAGGTGGTCAGTGGGGACTACATGGTCGCAGGTCAGATAATGGGGACCGTCTTCTGCAGCTTTGCGCGGATCACAACCTATTTCTAGCTAGCACCAACTTCCGGCACAGCCATCGCCGTAGCGCTACCTGGCGTCCTCCCTCTGCGAAGCAAGCTTGGACTCAGATTGATCATATCGCGGTCAGTTTCCGGTGGCGAGGATGCATACAAGACTGTCGCTCCTTCTGGAGCACATGCCTGGACTCCAATCATGCGTTAGTGTGTGCCAAGTTCGTCTTGCGATTTGGTGGGGTTCGTAAAAGCCGTCGTCTAAGCGTTGATGTGAGCAAACTAGTAGCACCTGCTACTTCTTTGAAATATCAGAATGAGTTAAAAACAATGCTTGCCAGCAACCCCCCAAGTAGTATAGATGAACATTGGCTTCATGTGCAAGGTGCCATGCAAAAGGCGAGTGTAGCCGCTTGCGGCTTGAAAGAATGCTCCGCTAACAACCACTGGGTTTCTGCGAGTTCCTTGCAACTCATGGATGAACGCCGGTCCATTCCGGCTGGCAGCGAATACAACAATCAGCGAAAGGCGCTCACGCGCAAGATTAGACAGTGTTTACGTAAGGACCGCGAAGCCTGGTGGTCAGAACGTGCGTGTGAGATGGAGTCAGCTGCTGCATCTGGCAACAGTCGGGAGCTGTTCCAACTCATACGAGCCACCGGCAGCAAGAAACAAGGTGTCAGCGAGACGGTCTGTGAGGCAGATGGCACTCCAATTACCAGCCTGAAAAGACGCCTGGAACGCTGGGCAGAGCACTTCGGGAAGCAGTTCAGCTGGCCACCAGCTTCAGTGTCTACTATCATTAGCCCGAGTGCTCCTTGGTCGGTTAGTACCAACCCACCCACCGAAGCGGAGGTCCGTAAGGAACTCCAAGTTCTGAAACGCCATAAGGCGCCCGGCCCAGACAAATTACCCCCGGCTCTTTTTAAAGATGGTGGCGAGACTCTCACAATGGCTCTAACTGGGTTGTTCAGGAAGGTGTGGGAGACAGAGAGTGTACCATCAATGTGGAACGAAGCCATTATCGTCCCCATCTTTAAAAAGGGTCGACGTAATTCATGTGACAACCATAGGGGTATCAGTCTGCTACCAGTCGCGTCTAAAATATTGGCTGCTGTCTTGCTTCGCAGACTGTGCAAAATACGTGAAGGATTGATTCGCGAAGAGCAGGCCGGGTTACGTTCAGGTCGTGGATGCATTGATCATGTGTTCACCCTTCGTCAGCTGTTGGAACACCGCCACACGTATTGCAGGCCAACGATCGTTGTGTTTCTTGATATTAGGGCTGCCTTCGATTCGTTGGACAGAACTGTGCTCTGGAACTGTCTGTTAGAGAGAGGTGTACCTGAGAAATTTGTTAACATCCTGAAATCCCTATACAAAAACACCTCAGGTAGAGTGAGGGCATACAACCAACTATTACCACTGTTCCCGACCAACAGTGGGGTTAGACAGGGTTGCCCAATCTCTCCATTTCTCTTTAACTTTGCCATCGATGACATTCTGGAGTCAGCTCTGAAGGATGTGCGTGAAGGTGGTGTAGATCTGCTACCTGGAGATAGACTTTTCGACCTCGAGTATGCAGACGATATCGTCTTACTGTGCGATAGCATGCAGGCTGCCCAAATCGCACTTAATCAGTTGGCGATCAGTGTCTGTAAGTATGGTATGTGCTTTGCGCCGTCTAAGTGCAAAGTACTGTTACAAGATTGGCAGGAGCCTGTACCTGCACTCACTCTTGCGGGTGAACCGCTTGAAGTTGTTGGTAAGTTTGTGTACCTGGGTAGTTGTGTGAGTGCTGGCGGAGGGGTGACGGATGAGATTTCCAACCGTATAATGAAGGCTAGGGTGGCATACATCAACTTGAGCCACCTATGGCGCCGTCGCGATGTTAGCCTGGCCTCTTTTTCGTATATATATAGATTAGTTACAAGACATCTGCTGAACTCATGACACTCAGCTTCATTTGAAATATCTCTCAAAGTCAAAAACTTATCAAACCTGTCGAAGGGATATGGTCAAAGCTGAGGCACTAGCGAGTGCATGCCCATGCAATGTACTCAAAAGAAGTATGTTCAACCGTTGTCTCTAAGATGACCATTATAAACAGTCAATTCTCTCCACTGTGATTATCTGAATGTGCTTCTTGTCCAAACTTCCTATTAATTTTTGTTACTATTACGTTTCTAATCCTTTTCTGTAATCCTTTGCTGGAAACAGATGTAGAAATTTCTCACCCACTTGCTATACATGAACGAATGTAAAGCCTATTTAATGGCCCTGCCTAAAAGGAAATTTTCTTCTCTATAATTGTCCTTTTAATTTATTTATCAATGTGTATTTATCAGTTCACCTGCTCGTGTGGAGCCAGGTATGTCGGTAGTACCTAGCGTTCACTTTCCAAGCGTATCACCGAACACTTACCAACATGGTTTTACGAAGGAGAAAAATGACGTCCCCGCAGCTCCATATCTTAGAACATCTGATAGAATCCGGACACCAAGCTGCACCCCAAACAAACTTCAAAGTAGTCTACAAAGTAAGAAGTAGTCTTCCTTAAGGTGTACGAATTAAACTTCTTCAAACTGCAGAAGCAATGGCGATTCACTTGCTAAGCCCTGAACTCTGCATACAGAAGAAGTTCGTTCAATCACTACACCTACAATGGACTTAATCTATCTTATTACCTGAAAAGTAAATTCTACCTAATTTTTCTTTTTTTTCTGTCTCTTCATTGGTATTATTCTGTCTTCTTAATTGTAATATTTTGCATTTTCAACTTTCTTGTTCTCTACCCCCACCCGATTTAATTTCTACACCTCACTACCACTTTAATTGACCTGACCAACGCTCAATTTATAGTCATTTGTGTTACGTCATCCAACTTGATTGCCCAATTTCATTTCTAATCTAAATGGCATTATTATCTACCCCACTTCTACTTAGTCTCTACCTGTAGTTACCTCTGTTGCTAACCTGACCTAAGTTAAAACATTTTAGTCAATTGTATTACGTCATCTAACTTACTAACTCAATCTTACTTTAGTTGCTGTTCAATTAACCTTGTTTCTATATTAGATCATTCTTTTATTACCTGATCAATTATCCAAACTTGACAAACCTCATGTACACACACACACACACACTCAAATAATTATATATAAATGCGATTGTACAGCTATGTGAATGAAGTCGCCGAAAAGAGTCTCTTCGCTGAAAGTCTTTTCTTTTTTATAATTCATAATTGGAAATATGTCAAAATAGCAAAGTAGGTAAGATTGACAACTGCAGATTCTCGAGGTAAAGATAATACAACAGTTTGATGTTGGTGCCTTCTTGTTGATCAGCACTGTGAGCGGATCGATAATTCATGTTGCACAGAAATGTAGGTCAGTACAATTCCTCTATCTAAATTTTGACAAAACTTAGTATTATAGCCAAATAAAGGATATAATGATAATAATAATAATACACCACAATGCATATGTGAAAAAAGCTCGCGAAAGATATTTGTAATTTCAAGCTATAACTGAAAATAACACAAACAATGGAGCAATTTAGTAAACTGATAACCACAAGCATACTCTACATATAAATTTAACTCAAATGAAAACATAAATTCTGAACAGAATATGGGGTACGAATCTTCTTACCTGAAATTGGAAATCATCAGTTAGCTAACGTCAAATCAACAGTTTTAATACATCAGTCATTAGTAGATTTCAGACGTTGAAGGTTAGAGACAAGACAAGATCTGAAACTTATCGCCCAATTTCTTCTAAGCAGTACGACGAGACCTCCAAGTATATGGGTTCGTCAGTTTGTTTCCGTGTGATTCGAACAGCTGGTTCTGTCATAACACTGGGCACGTAATGGCCGACGCTCATCGATCTCGTTGAGTGTCCAACGAATAGATCCACAACCGGACGGCTTGTACATTCGAAGTTGTAATATATACCGGCTATTCCAGCACCCTTTTCCATATCTAATGAAAGATATTTTGAATTTAGAAAATCATCAATCAGAGATGACTTGACTACTTCGGGAACAGAGATTGACGAACCGCTGAATCGTTTGGCACAACGCTGGGCCAGCTGGGTCCTTACTAACTGTTCGCCTATGCCAGAAGTGACAGTACCGATTCGGGAATACAAACTGAGTTCCTCTGCCCAGCAACCACAACCGTATGTACATGCCTGACCAATACGACCCTCGTATTTTACTGCAATACCACCGCTTGACGCCGCAGAGGCAATGTTCCCTTCCAAGTCGACGCATACAGCACCGACGGTGTCAAGCTGGATTTGTTCTCTTCACTGGAATAACTACACCCAGGCATACAATCGGTAATATTCGCATTCCCATTTGTCTCGTCACCATTGTTTAACCAACTTGTGTATTTTTTCCACAATAATTTTGAAGTTGTAGTGGTAAGATCACATGTATCAATAAAGTGTCCCTTCGAAGCTGCCCAGTCATGAACCCCATCACCGAAAAGTAAAGATGGCTGGACACGTCCATTTTCACCCAAAGGGTGGCCAATCTGCGACTGTAGAAGAAGTCTTGCAACTTTTACAGGATTTCTTACATTTCGGACGGCACCGATCCCAGCAAACCAATGGGTAGAACTACTCATTATGCCTGCGTCACACTCGACAAACCCATTTATGGTTAAATTACTCCCAATTCCCGCATTGGTTAATGGACAGTCTTCTAAATAAGCAACAGTAGCCTCTACGGCATCCACAGCGTTCTTATGTTCAACAGACAGCAGCTCCGCAGCAAGTAAACAGGCTTCAAAACATAATTTATTATATTTCTCTTCGTTAGATTTTGATTGGTATCCTGCGCCCGAATGCACAATAACACAAACCATGATATAGCACTACGAAATTATTCTGTTGAAGCTTCTAAAATTAAACAAAAATAGTAGTAGATAGTAAGAAAGCATGTGGAACAATCGTGTAAATATGCATACAATCGAAAATAGAGTAAGTGAGGAATAATTTCCCCGCCAACTATTCAGAATCATCACTCTGAATCACTGATATTCAAACTGAATTAAATTCTTCAGATAAATTTTATTTCAATTCACACATAATTAATTCATGCATGATTAATTACAAAACATTCCACTGTAATGATCAATTTACACATCTGTATATATAGATACATAAAAAGCAATTTCAAAACAGATGGATTTCGCAACCCTTGTAAAAATAGTGCTCATGACCACATTCACTTATTGGAGAAAAAGGGAATACATCACCAGAACAACCAAGACATGCCATTCATAGCATCGCCTAAGTAATAACACCTCAAAAAGATAATTCTAAACTACATCGACAATAAAGAAAATCACTTTTATCTATTTGGTTTGTGAGAATGACATTTCACAGTCAACCTCCTTTAATCACATCAAAACCAACACCGTTGTCTCTCGCTTAAATTTGAGAGGGAAAAGAACAAGAAGTTCAGCGAAAATATCTCTCAGAAATGGGGTTGGTATTCCGATGGTTAGATTCTTGTCATTTATATATTTGCAAAGGAAACAAATTGTCTGTGAGAGGCACATTCGTAAATAGAGATTCTACGTCCAGTGATAACATTTGTTTGCCATTTACATTCAAGTCTTTTATGCATTCAATAAACTCAAAAGTATCTCGGAGAGAGTACTTACAGAGTTGTTATCTCACAGTCTCTAGCATTTTGGACATCCATTTGGCAATCGGATGGTATGGTGATCCCACCATGTCTAAAATTGGTCGAAGTGGCAGACCTGCTTTGGTAGACCGTAGAGTCAAGGAATAATTGATCCTCCTGGTCTCAGACGTTCAAATAGGTCGTCATTCATGCAGCAGTCGCTCTCCATCTTCCTAAAGACATCTGTCAGTTGCTGTTCCATCAGTTCTGTCTTAATCTTCTCATTGTCTGGTTTTGAAAATTTACTATCAACAGAGCCACTAAGCGCCTACATGGACTTGTTACCACAAAAACCTAAGCAGTATTATGAACCAATACCTTAGCATACACCAACTCACGTAATATTACAAAATATTCAGGTATCAGACATATGTGTTGCACAGCAGTTCTTTTCGTTAGCCTCTATGCTTGAGATATCCCTGATGAAAGAACCTAGAGGAAAGTTTCAGGTTTCTCACAAGTTTCTCCGCTTCATTGGTCGCTCTATATGAAGCGACATAGTAGGTAGTGTTGCAGTAAAACATAAATTCTTAGGTAAGACGAGATCAATCGGTGAGGTGATGAATGTATACCAATCAACGTGTCTGAGACATTTGATACACTTATCGAGTCATCGACGTCTTCATTGAGAAACGTCAGGTGAAATGCAATTCGGTTGAAAAAATCGTGGGATCGTGAGGTTGAAGGTGATGCCAATCCATTCAGCCCTAGAGCCTGAGATATTGAGTGTTGCTTAGCTAGAGCCCTCAGACTTATGATGAATTGTCTTCTTATGACTTTAGAAATTCTGAATACTTTCGTGATCTCATTTTAATAATGGTCTCTTGCACATATAATGTAATCCAACTTCTGTCCCCTTTCCATGTTTTCGAAAGTGAAACAATCTAAAGAATTTATTAGGGCATCTGCAGTTTTACCATATAAAGAGGGGACATCTGAAATCCTACGTAGGATTCTTAATAAAGCAGGAACTAGGGTGGCATTAAAACCCACAAACCCACTCAGGGTCAAGCTCTGTAGGTCAAAGGACCCCGTTGATCCAATTAGACAGAATAATGTAATTTACAAAATACCTTGAACTACATAAGTCAAACTAGTAGATCGAGGGTAGTCAGGTTGTCACAACATAAGAATTCAGCTAGGTTTAGAATAATTGACCCCGTGAAGACAAGTAATCCAGAAAAAGGCTCAGCAATGGCACTGTATGCACTAACACACAACCCCACAATAGGGTGGCAGAGGGTTAAAATTCCAAAAAGCAATACAGATAGGTGGCGAGAGAGGTTGATTACTGAATCTCTGTTCCTAGAGTCCACACCCAACACGTGCAATAGGAATGACTCATTGTTCATAACAGAAATATGGAAAATATTACTACCAGTCAAATCAAGAGATGAGAAATAGTGGAACCGTATGAATGAAGTTGGAAAGTTGTGTCAATAACTTGATATGATTATGAGCAATAAATTGTGCTCAAAACGTTGTAATCAGTAAATATTCCTGCATAACACTGTGACACTTTGTCAAAATAAATTCCATCCAAAATGGGATTATACGCCACCACAGTGCACAGGTCCTATTCTTTTATCCTCACCAAAGGGCAAGATGTAGTATTTGACAAGACCTCAATAGTGAGAATGATATGCCATTTCTTTCGAGACATAATCGGCTTCAACACTTGTCACACAAATCATGACTCATTCGGCTATTACTGGAGCAATATTTCTTCGGACAACGCTCCAGGTAGGAAGAGCGGAGTGACAATAGAAGCCACTGCACAGTTCCACTACCATAAAAATGGAGGTCTTGTTTATTACATTGTCAGAACCTTGTAGTCGAATGCAAACAATGTCTCTCCTAAAGTGGAGTTTGCGGAAAACTGATTTAATAATGTAGTGGTTCCAGATTTAATGTAACTTAGCGTTGTGAAATTGGAGGACACCAAGCTATTATTAGAAATCATCGCAGTATACAGTGATGAGAATGATTTCATTTTGGGGCAGATACATACAGTTCGAGTGTTGGGTTTGAACGACCCAGATTTGTCCAGTCAGCATTGACTTTAGGTGCACTGCTGACATTTTGGGTAGACTTCGGGTGCAGTTCAGACAACCGTCTTAATTTCTCCAATGAGCCTGGAGATTTTGCCTTGAAATGTCTACAGTGGGCCTTAAGAAAATGCTAGCTGGATAAGTTTTCGGCTACAGGTGGCTTGCACCGCTTAACTATTGCTTTTATCCATTCACTGCATGCACCCCAAATCTTAATTACACAGAATCGGCAAAGTTAAACTATCATAGCCAAAACCCCAGTGGCCTTGAAAAACCAATCGAAATTCAGGTGCAAAAAGCCACATAATCGTCAGAAAATACACTAGAAATGTTGCAGTTTTGATACTACACTGTATAGTTGCAGCTTATGTGTTGCAAGAATGTCTCTCAGTTACCATACAGATGATCATTCAGATATCATACCATGCCCAATAAATGCATTCATCCAGGGGACTGTAGGTCGTGTTGCTTTGAGATCCATTGACAATTCTAACACTGTTCTCCAATCTACCCTTGACTCCAACTATAATCCTAACTTTAATCCCAAACCTAGGTTCATGTTAGCTAACATTAACCCTGGACCCTAAACCTTAGTCTTAAAAGCCACAACTCTACCTGACAGTGTAGATTTGCAGAAAAAGTACCTAATAAATAAGAATACTGTATCTATCCTCTCAAAGTTCAAAAAGGCAGACGTGATTTGATTTGGAGTGATATCACTCCATATATATTTCATAACATCCTATGCGTCTGATTGGTTCCTGATGGTCAACCTTTGAAAGACCTTGGCATTCGCTGTGCTACTTCAACTTAGTCAAAGAACCAAACAAAAATTCGACCGTTTCTACATCAGCCCAGTATCTACCAACTGACGTGGAATTCAGAAACACGACGAACAGAACCCTACCTGAAGTCCGCGCAAGCAATAATGAAAGTGTTCGGTCACACACCTCCAGTCGACTTAAACAACCGACTTCAACACCCTACAAGGAATAATGGTGGAGCTGAAAAGTAGTAATTTTGGTGACTAATTCACTCCGGCTAAATTTGGCGAGGTAAGCCGTCGAAATAGATTTGTTTTTGTTCATGCCTCTTGTTCTGCTCCAGTATTCGTTACCTTACCAAGCCTACTATAATGCTGAATTAAATCTTGCTAATTCTGAAATAATCCCAACATTCTATAGTGATTGAATTCTGAATCTGTTCTGAAATGGATTCTATAATGGCACAGAGTAGAACTCAGCGTAGGTTTTCAGCATGACTGGCACTAATTCAGCACCGTGTTCTTTTTCTTGGCATTTTCAGGAGTAGATCAGAACCTACTGGGTTTGCTTATCATCGTTGTTCCAGCTCTCACAGGACATATTGAGCACGGGCTAGCGTTACTTCAGAACATAGTGGGTGGATAAAATCTTCATTTGTAACAAAAAGGCATTATCGATGAATGGGTTAGAATAAGTTTAGAATTATTGTGAGCTTGGGTTGGTTGCACGTTATACAATGCCAGCATCGATTCGCATTCTTGCTCTCCTGTGGTCTTCTCCTTCGACGACCACATCAGTTTTCATGAAAGTAACACAGTCACATATCCCTCTCGTTTCTAGGTTAGTGCTGGGTGACCACGAGCTGAATAAGTAAAATTCGACCACAGGTCTTCAGGATACCTCTAGCTTTCCGTCAATCGATACAGCCACTTCTTTCGAGGGGACTGTTCTCACCGTCAAAGGCACAGTTCAAAATGCTTTGGCAACTATAAAAAGGGTGAATCTCCGAAGAAACCTTCATAGATTTGCCAACGGCGAATAACTTCGCGTATTCGTGAAGGCATTTGTACTGCCTAAAACATACTTGAACATACGCAACAGTAACCTTCGTTGGGTCGCTGATGATCTGTCAAGCCGTTTCCCTAAAGAATCGCCTCCAGAGGTGACCCCTATGGATCACCCACTTTGGGCTAAACATATATGATGTGCCGATCCCGAAGCCAACCCTCGCGTGAGAATAACCCAAAAGCAAATCACTGATTCCAATTATTAATTAAGAAGAAACCAGTGACAGTTGGATGTGTATTTCGGAAGCACACTAGTGAGAAGAGGCCCAAAGAAACACGCGTATAAACCATCGACGTTCAGTGCACACCCATAAGAAGAGACTCTACAGAAGCATGGCCCCCACTTGACTATCAGCCCACTGAATGACCTAATTGTTTGTAGCACGTTTTTCATGGGGTCGAGACAATGCACTGCGACTCACCCCCTCGATTCTCTCAGCTGCCTTTGTATGACTTGCAGGAATTATTAACTCTCATATTTCTCTTCATGTTCGTTCAAGTTCGGCTCTCCGTACAGAAACCAATTTTCCTCACTGTTTAACTTGATTGGAATGAGCTGAATCTGTATTTGTGAGGTTTGATTCGATTAGGTTTTCAGGTCTGACGACAAATAGTTGCCAGCAGTGTAACTCAGGTCACCTAGAATGGAAAAGACTAGGTGTATCTGACTGAGAGACTACTTTAGATGACTGTTGTCAGCCACGACTCGTAAACCGTTAATGCCCAGCTCTTGCTGCACTCGGACTCACGCTGTTCCTTGAAGTTTCTCAGAAACGCTTAGTAATAACGGACGAAAAATCGAAAACACCAATTGTTGACTCGAGGATTCTTTATTGTAACACCAACATATAAATAATGTTATAATTAAGGTCTGTGAACAAATATTACAATAATAAATCTCTGTATTACTTCTGACGATGTTTGTCAATGGAGTTGAAGATTGAACGATCAATTCTTGGTTGTTTGCTCAAAATCAACTTCCTCGATTTTCGCGGAGGCATCAATACGACAGTCATCGTCTCATCGGTCGCTGTTCAGAAAGAAGAGTTAAACATCGTCAGAAGTAACATAACGATTTATTATTGTAATATTTGTTTACAGACCTTAGTTTGCTTAGTGATACTTGATTTATATGCTGGTGTAACAATACATAATACTCAAGTCAACAATTGGTGTTCTGGTTTTTTCGTCCGTTGTTACTAAGCGTTTCTCAGAAATCTTCTAAGAACAGCGTGGGCCCGAGCGTAGCGAGAGCTGGGCATTAACGGTTTATGAGACTTTGCTGACAATGTTTCACTCTTCTTTCTGAACAGCGACCGATGAGACGATGACTGGCTGATTGATGCCTCCGCGAATATTGGGGAAGTTGATTTTAAGCAAACAACCAAAAATTGATCGTTCAATCTTCAACTCCATTGACACTTCCCGGCAAAACACTGATCCATCCCTTTTTTCCATTACAGCGAATACACTTGACTTGGATGCCATTACGAGAAACTAGGTCACACGGACAGAGCTGAAATGGAAAACAAACAGAAAAGCCAACACACCACAAGCATACTCACAGCACAATCTCACACATCAATGACGACCTGCGCCTTCCAGTTAAAGGCATCCTCTTGCAACACAACCGCCACTTGCTAGAATGACTCTTCCAGAATGCAACGTGACCATAGCACCACCTCAAGATACTCTTCGCATATCCTCTTATCTACTCACTAGCAATTACCACTGAAATCGCTTGTCACTCATTCTGCCTCAGTCGTTTACACTTTTGCTTTCCGGCGTGTCGGACCGCAGCTAACAATTATCTCCGTGTGCATTTCATTCTCAGGAATAGCCTAGTTTCCCCGGCGTATCCGCCCCTGTCGTTGTCAATGGAGTTGAAGATTGAACGATCAATTCTTGGTTGTTTGCTTAAAATCAACTTCCCCAATTTTCGCGGAGGCATCAATACGACAGTTATCGTCTCATCGGTCGCTGTTCAGAAAGAAGAGTTAAACATCGTCAGAAGTAATACAGAGATTTATTATTGTAATATTTGTTTTCAGACCTTAGTTTACTTAGTTCGCTTATTCCTTTTATATGTTGGTGTAACAATAAACAAATCTAAAGCGGCAGATCAGTGTTTTGGTTTTTGCGTCCGTTATAACTAAGCGTTTCTGAGAAATCTTCGAAGAACAGCGTGGGCCCGAGCATAGCGAGAGCTGGGCACTAACGGTTTATGAGACGTGATTGACAGTCGTCCTTAACATCAATCAATTCATTCATGGATGTAGAAGTCTCGAAACAACTTCAGAAGTAATCACGACGAAAATTTTAACAAAATTATGCAATAAAAACAAGGTACGAAAACAACGAGTAAACACAATGAATCCAAAAACACCAACTGATATGACACACCACACATATATACAAACAGTACACACAAACTCGCGGATCATGTCTTGATGGAATTCCTTTGAAGAATCGCAGGACTTACACCGGTACGCCTACAACCCTTCACGGTTTGACGATTGTAATTTGTGGAATGTCCGGACACATACAAGATTAACCAACAATTACAATGATTGGAACTCACACAATTATTTAACACAAGCATATGTACAATCAACACATCAAGTGTTGCGGATTCTTCCTTGAAGAACTACACTTGAAGAACCGTAGGACTTACAACAGTACGCCTACATTCCTTCTCAGGTTGATGATCCAAGTGGAAGTCGTCCGGACACAAACAGAATTACCAACAGCTAGATGACAGAGGATATCAATTCAGCATATACAATATGAACATATGTACAAGATCATACACCAAGCACATTGGACTGCTCATTGATGCTCATTGTATCGTAGAATATAGATGACGAACAAACACACGACATATCTGGTCAACCAAGCGTAGAAACAGAGTAATTTACACCAAAGATAATAGCATTCAAATAGTAACCTAAAACTAGAAATGCGTTCATTCATGCAAGTCAATTTAACAATTACCGTCTCATACACACTTGGCTTATTCTCACTAAACTGACCAATATCTTTCGTCTCTTCAAATGCACTAATATTATCGTAGTCATTGCACAAGATACTCGAGTTGATGGGAATCTGTTTCATTGTGGATGACAACACCAACGATGACTGATTGATACCAGTTGATGAACTTAGCGGCGCATCAGAAGCTGTTGCTGTTCGGCTTTCAGAAAATTCTCTAACTGCAAGATTACTACCACTGCTGTCTTTTACTATTAGCTCAGGTTGAGCAAAAGCATCTGATGATAGGTGGGCTACATGCTGATCAATTACACTGATGGTCTCACAAGTATGCATTCCTGCTGCAACTGCATCTGCGTTCAATTCTACTTCACCTTTGAGCTGTACAGAACCCTTATTTAGCTTAGCGGTAGTAGGCATTCCCCTCATTTCATCATGATCAGCCAAAGACAAATCTGCACTATCATGATCATTATCACAAATATTCAATTTACCATCATCTATCTGGTCAACTTCATCATTTTCAAACTCTTTAATAACAGCAGTAGATGATTTGGGTTCTTCCTCACAAATCCCTAAAGATTTCATACCTTCACTCTGACTAGTAATACCTTGTAAACTTGTGGAGTCAGAACTGCACTCTGAAGCAATAACTCTATTCTGTGACACTCTATTCAACAATGGCTTACCAGTTGCAACTACAGACTTCTTCACCGCACCGTTATCGTCACACAATTCGGAGTCAGACCTGGAGTTTACATTTAGCTTATCACTGAACTTGCTCACTGGTTCACAGTTCACCTCTGCATGCACCTCTTGCAAACGTGTAAAACACAACCGTGTTTGTCTTGCATCTTGTAACTTATCTGTTGAGGATGTACTACGAAACCTGTTACACTCACTAGGTCTATATGCATTACTAGACATCATGGAGCCTTCTCGATATCCACCTCTCTGAGGCCTATTTGTCATCAATGATTGCGTTTTTCCCTCAGACTGCTCTATTCTACGGGTGAGATTCAATATACTGGCGAACTTGCTCATCGATTGATTGACACTAGTATTTACCAGTTTCAGGATATCATCAAACTTTGGCTCGATACCCTCATCCTCCATACGGGAGCTTATCTTCACCCACTTCCTTTGCAGTCGAGTAGGTAGGCGTCTTGCTATTACTTCTAGTATAAAACTCGAGTTGAGGTCACTCATGCAATTCATCGAAATCAAGGTACTCTTATAAGTCATAAGATTATCTAAAAACTCAGTAAGTGCCTTGGAGTCATCTCGAAGTTGGCTGCCATTACCTTCGACAGCTTCGTATACGTTCCTTACAATCATTGAAGGTCTTCCAAACCTTTGACGTAGTATGCTCATAGCCTCATCGTAGCCCTCTTTTGGCTTCATAAACTTACAGCACTGTATAGCTCTTGCAGCATCTCCAGTGCAACACCTCATCAAATACATTAAATTCAATTCATCACTTAATAGAAAACTATTCAGCATGATCTCAAACTCCCTTACAAATTGTAAATAATCAGCCGGGTTTCCATCAAAACATCGTGGTTCAAAATTAGGGAGTTTGATATTCCTATTATCCCTGAACGGCGAAACAGTAACATCAACCATGTCATACTTAACATCAGACACATCGTTACAATTAACAGACAAGTCACCATGACTTACTTTCCTGTTTGCATCCAAGACACTCTGTCCCTTCTTTGACCCAGGCATTGTTGAACTTGACCCAATTCCAAAAAAGTTCCAGATATTGCTTGTTCAAAGAGGACTTGACCGGCACCAGGAAAAATGAACGGCGACTATCCAAACTGTCACCAACTGTCTGAATCCGCCAGTATCTGTTTCTACCCTCAGAAACTGACGGCCACGTCTCGTAAACCGTTAATGCTCAGCTCTTGCTACACTCGGACTCACGCTGTTCCTTGAAGTTTCTCAGAAACGCTTAGTAATAACGGACGCAAAACCAAAACACCGATTGGCGACTCGAGGATTCTTTATTGTACTACCAACATATTAACACTGTTACAACTAAGGTCTGTGAACAAATATTACAATAATAAATCACAATATTACTTCTGACGGTTTTCTCCTGACTTCTTTCTGAACAGTGACCGATGAGACGATGACTGGCTGATTGATGCCTCCGCGAATATTGGGGAAGTTGGGTTTGAGCAAACAACCATAAATTGATCGTTCAATCTGCAACTACATTGACAACTGTTGTCCCAAGAGCAAGGACGTATGACGATGCAGTAGTACCTGTGTCAGTTATGGTCAACATCGATTGGGACTTCAGTGAGCTTGTTTGTTCAAACCATTTTCCTGTCCGTCTGGGGCGACAATCCCCGTCATGACTTAGATGTCTGCTTGTTAACAGGAGGCCAGAGAAATACCACCAGAAAAATTATTCTGTTTTATACTGAAGTTATTTGTAGACATCTTTAGTGTACTGAGACCAACCAACTTTGAATCACATGGTCAAGCTGTTATGTAATCGATTTGTCTTATTGGTTTATACTTGGTTGATCAGTTAATCTCCGACTTACAGCCAGTCATTTGAAACCACTCGCGTTGGAATCAAGTTGGTCATCGCATGTGTTAAATAGTATTCTGAGATACTGGGAATTGTCATCGAGCCACAGTTCCTTACCATTTCACACAACGCCTTGAAGGCATAGCCAGTTTAGTAACTCGCTATAATATTAGAATGAACTCAAAATTACCGACCGATGTCGCATGTGGTGATAGAAGACAGCAGTTGATTTTGAGGATGGAAAGCATCCAACGATATTTCACACCCAAACTAACAGGCTACGATTGTAAGAAAGAACACATCTCACGGTGCATGATTTTTTAAAATAATAGTGATTTACTTTATTTCAAAAACAGTACTTGTGATACAGAATGGAATTTTCAGCATTAATTACAATGTTGCAACTTATATCCTCAAATTATAAATAAAATTATTCACACAGAAAATCTTCCACATTTACGATAGGGGTTGTCAATCACGTCTCAAAAAGCGTTAATGCCCAGCTCTTGCTACGCTGGGCCTCACACTGTCCTCTTGGTCACACAAACTTAGTCGAATTTCTCACTCGACCTGACAAAACACTCGACCTCGTTTTTACTAATGACGAAGGAGTATATGAAACACGTAGACGTTCACCGATACATAACTCCGATCACTGCATTGTCCGCGTTTTGCCAAAAATATACAGCAAAACACATATTAAAATCTTCTCACACCTGTCTACGAGAGCACAAGAAAGATGCTACACATCTGACAACTTACTCAATCTAAGATGCATGTTAAAAGATACCAACTGGTATCCATTCTATGAAAGTACATTAGTTGACTCAATCACCAATATAATGGATTATCTTAAGTTCTGCCTCGACATATGCTGTCCCAAACAAACACTGTTCAAACGCCTCGACCGCTTCTCGTCTCCCCGTCTCAAACAACTTCGCAGGCAAAAAGAACTGTTATATAGATGCAAAGACAAGTTAGGACTTAAAAAGATTAATGCTCAAATCAAATCTGAAATCAAAAATCTTAATGCTATCTATAACCAAACACTTTTATCATGCAAATCTCCTATCAGCATGTGGAAGTTTTTCAATGAAATTACTGGCAATAGTAAGCGATGTAATGTTTTTCCCTCTTGTGATGTTAATGCTCTTAATCTGTCTTTTTTACGCTCTCCTTCTACTATAACCACTTCTAACGTTACTAATCTTGTAGCTGATAACTTCCAGGACTTCAATACTCTCGATGTTTTGAAATGTCTTAAAACTCTTAATCCCTCACATAGTCTTGGCCCTGATAGCATACCTGCATATGTCCCAAAACAATGTGCAGATGCTTTATGTTCTCCTCTAACTAATATCCTAAATGCTTCTTTCTCCGAAAACTTTGTACCTGTTCCATGGAAAGACATTAAAATAGTCCCTGTCCCTAAACCTGGAAATAGCAAGAACGTAAAGTTCAGACCCATCGCCATCACTTCCCCGTTTCTAAAGCTCATGGAAAAACTAGTACTTCTTAAACTCGAACCCTCCCTTAAAAGCTTCGAAGACCCCAAACAATTTGCCTACAGACAGGGCAGGAGCACTTTAGACGCTGCAGCCGTCTTACACAACAGTATTGTCTCATCATTAGACAAAGGTGCCAAATATGTCCGCTGCACGTTTCTTGACTTTACTTCTGCTTTCGACTCTGTACCTAGAAGTCTCTTGCTAAATAAGCTCTCCATGACACAAACCGAGTCCTGGGTCACTAACTGGCTGCATTCCTACTTTTCAAACAGAATGCAGTACACCGTATACAAAGGCCAATCCTCCTCTGCTGTGCTCACAGAAGCTGGTGTCCCCCAAGGTGCTGTACTCTCCCCACTTCTCTTTTCTTTCTTCCTACATGACCTACCGTCTTCAAATGACATTAACTTTGTCAAATATGCTGATGACCTAACTGTATCTTTACCTGTCAAATGTCAAAGTGACTGCTCTAAACTAAATGGCTTCTTATCGGAAATTAGCCAATGGTCCAAGCAAAACGGTCTCACCTTAAACCCCTCTAAATGCCAAACAGTTAATTTCACCCTTAGGCATAAATCTGACCTAAACAAACTGGTTAGCACTCACGAGGTGTGCAACATAGATGGCAGTGAAATAGAAACCAAGTCGGAAATTAAATACCTAGGCGTCACTTTATCTTCTGATCTTTCCTGGTCGTCTCATATCTTGACGATTTCCAAGAAAATATACCGTCTTACCTTCTACATCAAGAAGTTAAGACATTCTGGTGTAACCCAACCCTTACTCTTACAATTTGTTAACTTCCGTATTCTGCCTATTATTCTCTATTGTTCCCCCTTAGTCTTTCCTGGGCTATTGAAAAAAGACTACACCTTATTACGTAGGATGTTAAAGGTTGTCAGCAGGGTAAGCAGTTTGCCACTTAGCCAGCTTGTTAATATTCTGGTGGACAGGCATATGGACTCATGTGAAAAATGGGCGAAATCCATTTTATCTGACTCACAACACCCTCTACATTCACAACTCTCCCCATGTATCTCTTCAGGGAAAACAAGAAGCCTATATAGGAAACTATATGCCCGCACTAGTAAGTACAAAAACTCATCCATACCCTACCTAGCCCGTGTTCTGTGCGATAAAGAATGCATCAGGCATGAAACCTTTAACTTATTAAATAGTCAGTAGAACCAATGGATCTCGTCTTTCCAACTCACATCATTTATAGGTACAACGTTTTCTCGCTCTTCATTCTGTATTTATTTTTGTTATGTGCTGTTTTGTTTCTCTCTTCCTTGCAAACTCTACTTAAAACATTCTTGTTCGTTCTTTAACACTCTGTATATCTCGACCATTTTGCTATCGCTTACGCCAGTAAATATGCTAGTAGTATCTACTTTTCTAACACCTTCAAACACTTTAATTTTGGCTTTGCTACCGACATACTAATATGTTGTTGAGATAACTTTAATCTATGTAGAACTTTATTTATTGTTAATGTAAAAAACTGGATGCAATATTGCAGCAAAATGCTGAGAATTCCATTCTGTATCACAAGTACTGATTTGGAATAAAGCTTATGTTATGTTATGTTATTGGTTTATACTTGGTTGATCAGTTAATCTCCGACTTACAGCCAGTCATTTGAAACCACGCGCGTTGGAATCAAGTTGGTCATCGCATGTGTTAAATAGTATTCTGAGATACTGGGAATTGTCATCGAGCCACAATTCCTGCCCATTTCACAAAACGTGTCAATGGACGTGAACATTGATCGTTTGTTTTTGGGACTGGTAGCCATTGGTGGGCAACTCAAAGGCGCGAATGGTTCGATCGTGTACAAGTTCGAAGAGGACGACCAAAAACGAATAAAAGTACATCATCGTTTTGTATAAAATATTTGTTTATAGAGTTTTACTGTTCTGCGTTTTGATTGCCAAGCAATACGACGTCCATCATACAATAATGGTGTTTTGGAGTTAAGGTCGGAGAAAGTACATAGTTTCATTGGTGCGGGGCGTCTTCGTAACAATGGAAACTTGGGGATAAATTTCTTGACAGCACGTGTCAGTTTCTCCAAGTCCTTTCTTCCTGTAGATCTGTGCAACTTCCACTACAGTCGAATAGAAGAGAAGATTCCAGCAGCATAATGCCAGAAAGGAAATAAAATGTATGTGGACATGGATAGTTCCTTAATATTTGCATATACATGTTTATATTCGTTGCGCATTGCCGTCTGGTAAACATATATACTTATTTCTACTCAGTCTTTGTATGCATCCATGCGACTAGACTTGTTGTCGTTTATTCAGTAATTGGGGAGTTTTCGCGCGTTTTCCAGGCACTGTAGTAAACTAATAATTGATTGGTTCTAGGGATAAATAGTTTGTTAATGTAATCAGCAGAGTGAAACAGTCTGTACAGAGAGTGTTTGAAACTTATAAGCAAGGTGCAAGTTCTGATTTCGAGAGGAAAGCCATTCCATATTTAAGAATGCACGACTGCGAAGAAGTTCTCTTGGAGTGTTGATTTAAAGGCTTCTATTGTCACTATTCAAGTTTGGTTACGCAGATCGTAAGGGGCCTCCAGTGAAAATTGTCTCCCTATTTTCTGAGAATGATACTTTATGCAAGAACTCAAAGGAGAATATTAGATTTATAATTAGTCGTCCAGTCCAAAGTGAGTCAAGATTTAACGGCGGCCTGCTTAAATCTTGAGCTACCAAAATTTCCATCCTACATATTACATCTATTTCCTCGGATTTTTTTTTAAACATTCATTTATGTGTCCAAATCGCATTACTTACTCTCGCGATTATTTAAAATGTTTACAACCTGATGATTTGTGAGTATATAATAACCTTACGAAAAAGCATCATAGTGGGTGGCAGAGATCGTTAAAGTCTACTCCAGTGTATCAGATGACTGTTCCTGTGATTATGAGAACAAATTGCAGGTCATTATCGAAAAAGATTAACTACTTGCTTTCTCTATTATACTCAAATGTATATTGTAGTACTGGTGTAATTACTCTTCGAGAAACTTGGCTCCACGACTCATATGACGATAATTTGGTCTCTTTAGGTGGTTTCACAATGCACAGACAAGACCGATGCAGCTCAAAGAAAAAGGAAGGTGGTGGTGTTGCCACTTTTATTAATTCTCAGTGGTCTACTACCAACAACATCTGCTTCAAGTTCTCAAAGGACAATATTGATTGTGCAACTGTCAAATGTCGACCAAAACACTTACCTAAGTACAGCTTCATTTTTGTCACAAATATCTATATCACTACTTGTTGCAGTCCCTCAGAACTACCGATCTTCGCTGATGAATTCACTATTTTTGCTGGTGCTCCGTTCGGTAACTCCTTGTCTGTAGTGACTGGAGACTTCAACTCCAGCGACTGCAGTTTTATTACATTGCTGGGCCATGAAAATGTTGTTAAATTTCCAACTCGACAAAATACTTCACTTGATTTAGTATTTATAAATAATTCTGGAATATACAAAGCTCGTAAAAGAGCTCTGCTCTTCAATTCTGATCACCGTATTGTACGAGTCTTACCCAAAATTTACGGAAGGTTATACAGTAAAGCCTTCTCAAACTTGTCTAAGAAAGTTGTTCACAGATGTTACTCAAATGAGAACGTATATCATCTTAGAAACATGCTCAGTGACTCAAGATGGGATCTGTTTAATGATGATTCGCTTGATGACAATATCTCTAGAATTGCACTGTATCTGAAATTCTGTTTTGAAATTTGTTGTTCGAAAGAAACACAATTCGTCAAATTTGAGCGTTTCTCCTCTCCTCAACTTAGAAAGCTTTGTAGAGAGAAGGAAAAACTATATAAAATGAAAGATAAAAGTGGTGTAAAAAGAACTAACTTCTTAATTAAGTCTGAAATGCAGAGGTTGAATGTAATATATAACCAGAAATTCATATCCTGCAAAAATCTTTCTAATATGTGGAAACTATTTAAGGAAATCACTGGTGCCAAGAAGATAAACAATATTACATATTCTTTTGATGTATGTACTCTTAACAAATCTTTTATTTACTCTCCCTCAAATGCCATGCTGCCCAGCATCACTTGTGTTAATAATAGCCCCTTTCCAGGTTTCAACACAAATGATATTCAAAAGTGCCTCAAGTCTCTAAACCCTTCCCAGAGCTTAGGTCCCGATTATGTACCTAGTATTATTTTTTAAAAATGTTCTGATATTCTGTGTCACCCTCTCACTGATCTATTTAACAAATCTTTTTCCGATAATATTGTGCCTGCCGTTTGGAAGGAAATTAAAGTTGTACCCATACCTAAATCTTCTACTGGAGCATGTGTCAAATTTAGACCCATTGCTATTACCTCTCCTTTTTTGAAAACTATGGAGAAATTACTTTTACTTAGTCTTTTACCTTCGCTTAAATCCTTTAATGACCCTAAACAATTTGCCTATAGGCACAGTAGAAGCACTTTAGATGCAGCTGCCGTCTTATATCATGACATTGCTTCCAGGCTAGACAAGGGGGCTAAATTTGTTCGTTGTGCCTTCCTAGACTATACATCTGCTTTTGACTCGGTCCCTAGGGACATCTTATTAAATAAACTTGCAGCCAGTCAAACAGAATGTTGGGCTGTTAACTGGTTACATTCCTATTTCTCAGAAATAAAGCAGTACACCGTTTATAAAGGGAAGTCTTCCACTTCATTGCTTACTGAAGCTGGTGTCCCTCAAGGCACTGTCCTTTCTCCTTTTCTTTTTTCTTTCTTCTTGCATGACTCGCCTCACTCTGATGAAATAAACTTTGTGAAGTACGCTGATGATTTAACGGTTTCAATGGCTGTTAACTCCCAGCTAGATTGTACCAAAATAAATAGCTTTCTATCGGGAGTCAGTAGAAGGTCTGAGTCTAACGGTCTTTAACTGAATCCTTCTAAGTGTCAAACTGTTGATTTCAGCTTAAGATGTAAATGACAGTTAAAAGAAGTCATCGATTCTCATGACAGTTGTAAAATTGACGACAATGATATAGGAATCAAATCAGAAATTAAGTATCTTGGACTCATTCTCTCTTCTGATCTCTCCTGGTCTTCCCATGTGTTAGCAATCTCCAGTAAAATATTCCGCCTGGCATTTTACATTAAGAAGTTAAGACACTCGGGTATAACTCAACCCCTCCTCTTGCAGTTAATAAACTCTTGCATCCTACCTATTCTTCTTTATTGTCCACCCTTATTCTTTCCTGGTTTGCTTAAAAAAGACTATGTCACAATTCGTAGAATGCTGAAGACTGTCAGTAGGGTGAGTGGTGTCCCAGTGGACCACATAGTTAACGTCGTTGTCGATAGGCACCTGACTTCGTGCAATAAATTTGCTAAAGGGATTTGTCTGACTTGGATCATCCACTTTGCCGTCAGCTTTCACCTTGCATCTCCTCAGGTAGAACAAGGAGTAACTTCAGAAAACTGTATGCTGGCACGTTCAAGTATAAGAATTCCATGATACCATACTTGGCACGTATTTTATGTGATGAAAATAGTGTCAGACAAGAATTAACTAACCTTTTTTCATCAAGTAAATAAACAATTTCCTCCATCCATCCTTATATACCCTCAAGTTTTACTTTTATTATTTCTTTTACATTTATGGTCCTGTTGATTCTTTGTCTTTCTCTCATAATTGCAAGCACCAAATTGTTTCTATGACTGCTGTAATTTTTATTTTTCTCCTCACTATATCATGTAAAGAGAAGATTATATTCAATATTTTTAAACATGTTAGGATTTCTGTACCGCATTTCCGATACTGTGTGAAACAAGCTCACATTAATTTTCACTTGTGTTAATATTATTACCCTAGCCGTTATCATTATTATTATTTCCAATCAATAGGCTGCACGTTTCTGACATTACCCCTGTCAATGTAGTTGAAGATTGAACGATCAATTCAGGGTTGTTTGCTCAAACCCAAGTTACCCATAATTTTCGCGGGTGACCAATCTGCCAGTCATCGTCTCATCGGTCACTGTTCAGAAAGAACCTAGAAAAATCTTTCAGAAACCTTACTCCGTAACACCAATAATGCTGGTTATATTTTGGTGTTAGAATAAAGAATTCTCTAGTCGCCAGTCTGTATTCTGGTTTTTGCGTCCGTTAGTACTAAGCGTTTCTGAAAGGCTTCGAAGGACAGTGTGAGGCCCAGCGTAGCAAGAGCTGGGCATTAACGCTTTTTGAGACGTGATTGACAACCCCTATCGTAAATGTGGAAGATTTTCTGTGTGAATAATTTTATTTATAATTTGAGGATATAAGTTGCAACATTGTAATTAATGCTGAAAATTCCATTCTGTATCACAAGTACTGTTTTTGAAATAAAGTAAATCACTATTATTTTAAAAAATCATGCACCGTGAGATGTGTTCTTTCTTACAATCGTAGCCTGTTAGTTTGGGTGTGAAATATCGTTGGATGCTTTCCATCCTCAAAATCAACTGCTGTCTTCTATCACCACATGCGACATCGGTCGGTAATTTTGAGTTCATTCTAATATTATAGCGAGTTACTAAACTGGCTATGCCTTCAAGGCGTTGTGTGAAATGGTAAGGAACTGTGGCTCGATGACAATTCCCAGTATCTCAGAATACTATTTAACACATGCGATGACCAACTTGATTCCAACGCGAGTGGTTTCAAATGACTGGCTGTAAGTCGGAGATTAACTGATCAACCAAGTATAAACCAATAAGACAAATCGATTACATAACAGCTTGACCATGTGATTCAAAGTTGGTTGGTCTCAGTACACTAAAGATGTCTACAAATAACTTCAGTATAAAACAGAATAATTTTTCTGGTGGTATTTCTCTGGCCTCCTGTTAACAAGCAGACATCTAAGTCATGACGGGGATTGTCGCCCCAGACGGACAGGAAAATGGTTTGAACAAACAAGCTCACTGAAGTCCCACTCGTTGTTTGTGGGATTAGTTTTGCCTACAGATTTAGTCCTTCCTCAGTACTGACGATACAGAGTCCTGGCTTAACTATAGTTAAAAACAGAGTGACTTGACTTAAACTTTATCTGTTTCTAAAGCATAAAATAAGGCATACAATTACACCGAGAAATGTATAAAACCCACTGTCACTCAAGAAAAGAAAAGAACTTGTCGAACAGTATTGAAGGAACGGACAAAATGAACAGTTAATTAATCACGTATACGCACAATAGAGTGACAGGACGCATTACGGTGTAAGTTACACTTAATTAACCAATAATCGCGAAAAAGTGCCACATAATATCGATTAGCTGTCCATCAAACTGTCTATCTGTCTGTCGCGATTAATACCCCTAGCGAACGATCACCATGTTGACTTATCGTATCTGGAACCTTCAAGTTGTCTGTTCCTCCCAACAGACACACGCTTCTTATATCTTATATTATTATTATCTCGTTCGACTTCTTGAGTTGCAGTTTTCAAACGCACTGTCCTGACGCGCCCATCTTGGTCATGGTACACCTGCTTATCCATAGCCTTTGGTCGGAGACCTCTCTGTGTGTCAGTACCGTTAACTAGGACGAGATCGCCAGGTTGTAGGTTACGTTTTATATCCCACCAATTAGATCTTGCTTTCAGTATGGGAAGATATTCACGGAGCAAACTATGCAGGAACAAATCAGTCAAATGTTGTGGATGTAGTTGACTATAGTGCTGGAAGAAAGCATATCCATCTTTAGCATTCGCTTAACCTTAACACCAACGTTCCATAGGATCTCCATTTATGATATCTTCAGTAGTTTTCCTGTGGAACTTTCGTTTTCCATAACAATCATGCCAAAACAGTTTACCAGAACCATATCTCAACAGTTCATTAAGTCCAACTTGTAATTCAAAGGAACTTTCAGCATGTTTCACGTACATTTGTTTATCTTCATCACGTAGAAATTCTGTTTTAGGATCCGTGAAACGAGCACTGGGTACATTACCCAAAGAAACATTTTTAAATCCATCAACTTATCGTACATCATCATAGTTAGGAATATTGGTTCCAACAGGAATTCCAGAAGTTTCAAACGTTACTACATCCAAATTAGTAAAGTCTGGCTGTAAGAAATTAACTTTTTTAAATGTAGAAGGCCATGTTAGATTTGTTAACAACCTTTCAGCATTACTTACAAGTCGTTGGAATTTTGTAGACACTGATCTATTTAAAACAGCGATAAATGTTTCAAACTTTGCACGAACGCCAAAGAGATCACGATATGACTCTATAAACTCAATATGGTTTTCAACAACAGGGTTCTTATCTTTAACCCATAACCTGGAAGCATCTTTGTGAGTGGCTACTGAGCCAGTGGTGAAGATTTCAGCATACTGGTGCCACATTTCTGATTTGATTTGGTTAAGCGAATGTGCTTTAGAATCTTTGCAACAATCGACTAGTAGCTTCATCAGCTCAATATAGTCACCATATTCAAGCTGCAAAGATGTGTCTGACGGAAGAGCATCATATAATATGGGCTGGACAGATTTCTCAGCTGACGCAGACCGAAGAAAGTAAACATTTGTTTTAGAATCGGCATTTCTGAATGGTCGCGTATTACATGCATCGGTTTTTATACCTTCCATGTACCTTTGAATTAACTCAGCATCACTACGAGTACAGTTTGCGGAGTAGTAAGTTGTTATTTCAGTTGTACCGAATCCAAGGCGTAAACGACGGGAGCTTAATGAATATATTGCAGGAGCCACTTCTTCCTACAAAGCTTTGAAACTTGTCTCTGGATTAGAAAATGCGCTATTCAGTGATAGGAGCTCCGTTACTCTACTCAAAGTTATAGCTGGAACGAACTTGGTAGCTTCAAAAGACAAGTAATTTCCAAAGTTACCTAGAACTGATGCAAGGTACGATAGCAAGTGGTTTATCTCCTCAGAAATGCTCTTCTGTTTTGCTTCTTCAGTGAACAAATGCACATCTTGGGACCTGGAGAATCGATAAACAGATAGAAATATTCCAGCAGATTCTGGGGATGTTTGAATTAAACCAATCAGACCACCAACCCATGGTGCTTGTGTGTAGCTGAAGATATAATCTTCTTCACTTTTACTAAGTGAACGGAATACATCGGTTACGTCAAGACAGTGAAAAGGAGATGGGACATTTACGTAGAAGTCCATAATACGGGAAAGAACAGGTTGCTTTGATGTTCTCAATAAACTAACAGTACTTAAGTAACGTGCTGCCGGCCGGAAGGTGAACTGAAGTGTATAGAGGTAAACCATGCAACAGATCACAAGAGTAAAACTGTGACGGTGTGGCAAGTGCCAAACCTGTCCATTAACGTGATCTTGTTCGTCCATTTTGGCGAAATCTCTTTCAACATATTGAGACATTACATTGATATACTCTTTATAATAATAATAGTATATTCTCCTTTTGTACATGAGAGACGCCAGTTTACAGGCATCATCAATATGATAAATTACATATACGATTAGCAATCATAATTAATAATAATGTTTTAATAAAATACACATTTTTTCCTACTTGTGTAGGACACACCAAATATACAGGCATGGATAAGCATTATATAAATTTCATAAATTTGGTTTATGGTTAAGTTACATGGTTGCTGGCGTTTTTGTCTTAGGTCTGTGGGAACAATATGATAACCAGTCATTCAATGGAGCACGTCATGAAATATAGGAATATTAACTTCGCATTAACAAAAAAACCCAAGTAAGTTTTGGATGGATTAAAAATACTTGGGAAAAAATAAAGCTTGAAGTAATTCCTCAATATAACTTGGGTGTGTACAAATCCGAATCTTATTTTTGATTTGATTTATATCCAAATTGGGTAATAAGGAAGCTATTTTTACAGATACGATCAGTTATGTTATAAGCTACAATCGTGACGTTGTATTACAAATAGATACTTTTCCATTGGTATAAGAGTATATTCCACAAATGTAATCCAGGTTGCGTCGTGGAGAAAGTTAATTCGTTATTAACCAGGCAACTGAAAGATACTGGACCAATAATGTTTGCAGATCATTTGTCATTGTAAATGGTCAAATATCCACATTATTCATTCTCATTCAAAAAGTCAAATGGAAGCTGAAATGGTGAGAGAAAAAAGAAGACAAACAACAGCAACGCAAAAGAAAGCAACGGGAGTCCTTAAGGAGTGATTAATAAATATATACATATATATTCTGTTTAGTAACTGTGGTTATTTTGGTACACAAACTAACTAGTCCCGTTATGCTAACTTTTATATTATGTGTAAACTAATATTATTACTGTCCTGTGTAGAAATGTTAATCATCTAGTTCCAATAATATTAAAATTTATAATTGTAGTTTGTTGTAACTACACGTTTAAAGAACTTAAAATATCTATGTAGGGTGAAAAAGAAGGTGTAAGAGTCAGGCGCAAAAGTGCATTGTCATCTTTGAGTAGTCTGGTGACTGAGGAGATGAACACTGGAAGTGTGTTTGCATCGCGCACATTAGCTGGTAGTCTATTCCAAATGACTGAAAACTTATTTAAGAAGAAGTTGTACCGCACGTAAGTCTGACAGTGCTCCATAGCAGCTAGGTTGTGATGATTTCTAAGATTGTAACTGATGACAGCGGTAGGTTTAGTTATTGGCTCGGAGGAATGCAAGAGAAGATTAGTTAGCTTATAGTAAAAGATAAGGTTTAGCTTAAGGCGTCTTTTCCAGAGGGGTTCTAATCTTAGTCTTACGCATCGCTCATGGTATTCCAGACCACTTTCTAAACCAAGAGTTCTTGAGGTAAACTGCCGTTGCACTCCCTCTAATTTAAGCTTGTCATTTTGTCTTAGTCCGCTAAGAATAAACGGGCAGTATTCTAAGATAGGTCGGACACATACTTTGTATAATAAAACCCTAGTTTCACAACAAAAGAAATTGCGTGTTATGCATCCTATCAGCCTTCGCGTTTTACGTCTGGCATAATCAGTCTGTTCAGCGAACGTTAGGTTACTAGAGTATCTAATACCGAGATCTACGACTGAGTTGAGCTTAGCTAGTTTTCGCCCATTTATTTCAAGAGTTAGATCAAGGTTACTGTTGCCAATACAAATCCAGCCGCATTTGTCAATGTTAAAATTTAGACAGGATTCAGCACACCATGTTGCGAGGCTACTTAGTTCAAGATGTATTTTAGTAACCATATCGCTTAATTCATGAGTGTAGCAGGAGTAGACGACTTTGAGGTCGTCAGCATATAGGAATGGTTTGCCTAAGGTGAAGCACTTGCAAATGCTGTTAATGTAGATTGTGAATAAAAGTGGACCTAGGACACTACCTTGCACGACCCCACTTGAGATCTGCCTAGGATGAGACAATACAGATCCAACTTTGGTTATTTGTACCCTGTTGCTTAGAAATGATTTTAACCAGTTCAGTAATGGGTTGCGAATTCCACAAGAGTACAGCTTCTCAAAGAGAATACTGTGAGATACCATGTCAAATGCCCTAGATATATCGAAGTAGAGAACAACGACTAGCTTACGTGCTTCGCGACTACTAGTGATGCAGTTGAAAAAGTCGAAGTGGCAAGTAACGCAGGATCTATTTTTGAGAAATCCGTGTTGAGACCTTGTAACAAGATCTTCCCTAATTAGGTAGTCTGACAATTGATCTTTTACAACTTTCTCCATGATTCGTGAGATAACTGGGGTTATATTTATGGGTCTGTAATTGCGGACGTTTGCCCTATCACCAGATTTGTAATGTGGAATTATGAAGCTAGTTTTCCACTCACTAGGGTAAGTGCCAGTGTCCATAGATATTGAGAAGAATTTAAGAAGTAACAGGGGTATATCACACCCACTGTTTTTGAAAATTATCGAAGCGAGGCCATCCGGTCCCGTACTAGTGGAAGGTTTAAGGCTTTTAATTGCTTGTACTATTAACTGATTAGTGAACACAATGCTTTCAAGGGAAGAGATAGTAAGGGGAGCGGTTTCACCAGGCATATGTGTTTCTAAACTAAAGTTTGCAAACCAATCACTGAAGAGTTCACAGATAGTGGCAGGTTCATTGTAGATTACTTTGTCGTGAAGTAAGTATGGGATTTCCCTCGCCGACTGCATTCGTTTTTTAAGAAGTGCCGTTAAGTTATAAACTTTGGAGGTACTTTCAAGTGCCGTTAACTCTTCGTCGAGGTCCTTTTGAGAGCGTAGGCGCTTGAGAGATTCAAGAGACTCGTGGATTGAGAGCAATAGTGATATGTCCTTAGTGGAATAGTACTGTTTCTTCAGTTTCCTTAACTTATTACGGTGTGCCCTTGGAATATATTCAGTTCGGTGTCTACTTAATTTCACTATTTTCTTTGGAGCAACTGTATCTAGACAAAGGGTAACATTCCTGTAAAACAGGGTTACTAAGGCCTCCAGGGAGTCAGTGGTAAAATAGTCATCCCATTGACAGAGTCGAATAAGTTCTTGGACTAATCCCCAGTCTGTATATTTGTAACTACGACATATTGTGCTTCCTGAGTCTTGTTTGTTTCCTGTATTTAGTGGTGAGAAAGGCAGAGAGCAGAGTACCATTCTATGGTCACTACTGGAAAATCTATTACCAACATACGTGGATACTGGGATTGTGTCATGACAAAAAACAAGGTCCAACATGTTGTCACCACGAGTAGGTGTCTGGACGTGTTGTTGCCATCCATAACAGTCTATAGTGGCAAGTAATTCGTCGAAGCGTTGGGGGCCGGAACTAGTTAGCCAATTGACTTCTGGAAGATTGAAGTCCCCTGCAATTATTTTGTAATTAGCACTAAACGAGGATGCGTGTGCAAACGATTTAGCTAATAACGCATCAGTTTCTTTTGTTGAGCTTGGTGCTCGATAAACACAGCCTATGAGAAGTTTGTACTTATCTCCATGTAAGACAACCCAGAGTGAGTCAGGTACATTATTCATTGTTTCATCTTCCACCTTACTGACTACAAATGAGCTATGTATATATATGAGACATCCTCCACCACGCTTGCAATCTCTGTTTGCACGGTGTACAGTGTAATCATCGATACCTATATGCACATCAAGTACAGAGGATGAGCACCATGATTCAGTAATCAGAGCTACAGTAGGCTTGGCGACTAATAATAATGTCCTTAGTTCAGATATCTTATTGATTAAGGAACGTGCATTAATTAGCAATATCGTGAATAAGTCACGGGATACTACAAACTGGCTTAAAATGTCACCATAACCTAAATCTATTTGTGCGTCAGCACCGCAAGAATTTATGAATGAAAAGGAGGTCGGACTGGGTGTCTGTACATCGGGGTTGGAGTGCAATGAGGTGGTCCTAGGTGCCATGGGTCGTACCAGTGATTCGGGACACCTGGAAAATTTACCATGTGTTCCTGGATATAAGGGTAGTACAGGTTGGGCCTAGGTTGACGGTTAAAAGGCATAGCATCAGAAGGTCTACCCATCCAACTGCTATTCGTCATACCGGTATACACCTTCGGGTTGTTTTTATAACTTAAAGGGAATTGTGAAGGAAGGTGCTTTGGCTGCAAGACTTTAGGAGTCTTGGAGCCTGACTTTCTATAAGGTGGAGCATGCGGAACACCTCCAGATATACTTATGTTTCGAGAGGAGTTTTTCGTAACAAGTGATGGTTTGTTGGCATTCTTACTCTCAGCAGGCTTATTGAATACAAAGTATTCTTCCCCATCATTAGTCTCAACCCTGCGAAATTTGTTCATCGTGGTGAGGTTACTACGTTTGGGGGGAAATTTCTTAGAACAACTTGCAGAAGTTCTAGTCATTTTAACATCTTTCGATGAGGCTTTATTTACAGGGGTACTGGTATCTAAATCAGTTCCTAGTTCCATTGGCAGGTGTGGTTGTTGTGTAGTTTGCTGAATGCTAGTTTCAGCACTAGGTGTCTGTTGCTGTGCACGATCCTTATTTGGTAAATCTAAGCTAGAGGAGGTGACCAGGTTATTACTACGCATTATTCTGCGCTGACACGGTGTTTTATCCTGAGCTACGGTTATAGACTTATAACTGCTATTCAGTCTTAAGTGATCCTGACATTTAGTAAACTTACTAGCATCAAGGGAATTACTGAATTTAAAAATGATTGGGCAATTAGCCTGGTTAGACTTTTTACGAAGTCGTTTGCATTCACATGGAACACTAGCCATGCCGCAACAAATCAGGATTTTGTGTCTTACAGTTTTCAGGGGCAGAGAATCTGGGACGTTGTAAACTATAGCTTGGTGAGAAGAGGTTATACGCTTCATCACCTCCGTAGCCAAGCAGTCAATCAGATTTTCAGCTTTATTTAGGTTGTCTGGAGATATTTTAGGATGCCTTTCTAAAAGACAGGCTATTGGGTCTAAATTCAAAAGCTTATTTTGAGTTACATCCAGTAAACACTTAACCTGACCAATATCAGACGGCTCTCCGTGGTATTTGAGATTGGCAGTGACATACTATCAAACTGATCTAATTTTTTCTGAATTTCACTTACTTGCCTCTGCATATCTTTCAAAAGGAGGTTTAGTTTACAGAACTCAGAGTTCTCTAACAGAACATCTTTCACCTGTATCACAGGAGTGAGATCTGCACTCAAACCATTTTGAGAGCTAGTAGTTGATACTGTATTACCAGGCGGTAATGCAGTTATAACCGAATTTAAGCCACTATCTAAAACAATTGTGTTTCTACGAACACGTTTTTTAGAGATTTGGACCATAATTTCAAGAATTATATGACAATAAGCAGTAAATAAATTTCAGAGCAAACACGTGCAAAAATGTCACCAATTTCGAACGTACCGCCAATGGATGCAGGTCTGAGTCTTGATAGAGGCGTTTCCTCAACGAATTGAGTCTATTCACTGCCAGTTTTTTATCATTAGGTGAATTATGTTGTCGACACCATTGAAGTGCTATGTGATAATATCTATCAACCAACTGTCTGGACTATAACATAATACTCAAAGCCTTACGGTCTTCAACAGACCTTGACACTTGACCACTCACATCATCAAACTCATTCTTATAGAATCGTTCAAACATAGTCTCAAATTTTCTGTGGCTAGGATATGATTGATGATGTTAGTTTCACCAGAGGTCTTTCTGTATGGTCCCAGCAATGTCCATCCCATAGGAGTCTTTATGGCACAAGGTTCGTTAGCTCCACCAAGCCTTTTATCGATCGTTATGTGCGCTTCTGGCATGTTGCAACCAATAAGCATCTTAATTTCTTCATTCTTAACCTTCGGTAAAATTTTCCGTCTAGGTGACTCCATGAGGCCATCTGATCTGCTGTTGGTACAACCCTTTGTAACCGTGGCAAGTTCTGTACTGTCCATGCTTTGGAAACAGAAAGGTGAAGGGACGAATCCAACGGGGAGACTTCTAGTTGCACCTGTTTGCAAGATAAAGTGGACTGTGAACCAAGCGTCTTAAGGGAGACTATCTTAGTTGCTCCTGCTAAACCTAATTCTCTTGCTAGATCTTCTGTGACCAATGTTGCGTCTGAAACGCTATCCAAAAACGCACAGGTTTGAACAACGCTATCATTATTTCTGGCTAAATCGGGCACTATGGCGAATGCTGTCTCACTTTTCGAAGTCTTCTGCAAAGTCAAACCACTGCGCTGTCGACTGTTGATATGCGCATCATTTTTTACATCGTCGGATAATCCCTGGCTTCTGTGGAGCAATGTATGGTGTCGCCAACCACAACCTTTACCTGCACAGGACCTCGAAGAACGAGAATTATTTGCTACATGATTTGCCCTTAAACAAACGCTGCATAGTTTTCTCTTGGAAACAAATGCCAGACGTTCATTGAGGTCTTTATCTTCAAAACTTCAAACACTGATCTAAGAAATGTCCTGCCGATCATAATAAACAGGGTGGGACAAATGAGCGTGACACATTAGTAAGATCATCGTTCGATATTTTGACATTACTGTCTGAGAGCCGGGTGACAAACACTCGATGTTTAGAATCAGAGTTTTTCTTCGTAGGGTTGTCAGCCAACTCTCGGAAACTGTGAATGTCCAGTTCTCACTACGATGGACCTCACGCTGTCCCTCGAAAACTTTCAGAAACACTTTGTATTAACCAACGCAAAAACCAGAACACTGATTGGCGAGTAGAGAATCCTTTATTCTTACGCCAACACGTACCCAACAATAAGGCTATTACACAAGATCTAAGAATAAATATTACAACAATAAATAATGATAATACTTCTGATGGTTTTTTATCTTCCCTGAACAGCGAACCATGAGACGATGACAGCAATATCGATGACTCCGGCGAAAAAATATGGAAGAGTTGAGTTTGAGCAAACAACCATGAATGTATGGTTCAGCCTTCAACTACACTGACAACAGCCTGAATAGAAACATTCATTCTCAATCATTGATTCCACAGCTAATCATTATCTCCGTGTTCACGTCATTCTCAGCACTGGCCTCCCCGGCGTATACGACCCATCTGCTGTCCTTAACATCAGTCAATTCATTCACGGATGTAGAAGACTCGAAATAGTTTCAGAAGTAAGCACGACGAAAATTTTAACAAAATTGTGCAAAACAACAAGGTACGAAAACAACGAGTAAACACAATGAATCCAAGAAACACCAAATGATATGACACTCCACACATATGCAAACAGTACACATAACCTCGCAGGTCATGTCTTGATGTAATTCCTTTGAAGAATCGCATAACTTACACCAGCACGCCTGCAACCCTTCACAGGTTGATGACTGTAAGTTGTGGAATGTCCGGACACAAACAAGATTAACCAACAATTACATTAATTGGAACCGACTCAATTGATTAACACAAACACATTGACAAGCAATACATCAAATGTTGTGGATTCTTCCTTGAAGAACTACACTTGAAGAACTGTAGGACTTACAGCACTACGCCTACATTCCTTCTCAGGTTGACGATCCAAGTGGAAGTCGTCCGGACACAAACAGAATTACCAACGGATAGATGAGAGATGATACCAATTCAGTATATATAACATGAACATATGTACAAAATAATACACCAAGTAAGATGGACTGCGCTTCGATGTACTACCGTTTGAAGAATTGTAGGACTCACAGCAGTACGCCTTAAACCCTTCTCAGATTGACGCCTTCTTGTCTATTCGGTGCACAACCGTACCCTGCAGAGAATAAGAGTAGAATAAGTCGAATCAAATTCATGTAGAGCTACAAAATGTTAGGTTTAATGGAATATAATGAGGATCGAGTAAGGACGTTATTAGAAAATGAATGAGATAAGACATTGTGAAGTGGTATTTAAAGATCTGACAATGGATAGCAAGTTAATTTATAAGATGCCCCATAAATCTGTGCAGAGTCCACGTGGTCGCATCTCAACAATAGGCTGAGCGAATGGTATATATTTAAAGGCAGAAGCATGATCTGTCTAGGCGTACATTATTACCTTTTTCAAGATAAAGATCTTAGCCCTCATAAAAATCAGAAAAATCTCGAGCCGTCAAATTGCATATTGCTGTTCCTGCAGAATGGGGTGATTCACCTTAGTGACCACCACCATATCTACTGATCAGCTAGCACCACCCTCCCTCCTGTTCTGATGTGAGGCTCTGAGACTATGATTATTATGGCTACCGCAAATATATTGCTTGGTACCAGACATGTTCGTACCTCATATTCCATCTCCCTAGCTTTCTTAATGAGTGCTTCCAATAGGTCTCCACATACATCTTTATGAACATATATATGTATGCATGCGTCCTAACGAACAGATTACTTTATAAGAAGTTAAAACCTTAAAGAGTGAAAAGAATAGGTTTTGTGAATAGTGGAGCAAGATTCAGCAGAACACTATAGTTAGAGTCTAATGTAGGTAGTATGAACTGAAGGTAAGGTCGGTTGGCAGGACTTAGTGTACTAAATTATCATGACAGTCTTGTATATAGTAAACATTTGACATTGCAAAGTAACCTGTCTACACATATTATAAAATGATATTAACAGTGAACCAACAAAACGTTAGCATTTGGTTGACAATACTGCAAAAGGGAAGTTAGTCTTACAGGTAGCCGTAAAGTAAATCAATCTATATATGATAAGAGTATAATCAATGTTATAATTCCTCTTATGGAAGAATACATAAGGCTCAATAACTGTGTGTTATAAGGAAAGCAAGCCTGGTAAACCAAGATAACATTTGCTGCCTAAATATCATAATCATTTTAAGTATTTAATAACAATCTAATTTCAAGTATTGAACATGCATAATTACTAAGCATTATTATGTTAGTCTAGGAACTAGTGTACTTTCTGTAGTTAAATATTTAAGTGCCACTGTTTCACCACTATACCAGCATTTGAGATCTTTTAGACGGGCTAGGCTGGGCATGTTGATATGTTTTTCTAGGCTCCTTTTGAGACTATCTGGCCTTTCACAGGATCTAATCTCAGAGGGTAGTCGGTTCCAAAGTTTGCAATATTTAATGGCGAAGAAGTTAGCTCTAGTGGCGAGTTTATGGGTGTTAACCTTAAGAAGGTAGTCATGGTTTCGTAGTCAATACGATTTAGGACTAGCCCACGTTATGGATGAGTTACCGTTACAGTGCTTTCTTATAACTGTAAATAAGAGAAATTTTTTATTATTATTTATTTCTGGAACAGAACCAGCCATTTTTACAGGCATGAACATATGTACACTTATTAAAACTTATCGAATATGTAATATGATTTGTTAATTTATAAATAAGCTGAATACTGGTAAATGTGAGAGAAACATTTAAAATTAAGTGTACAAGTAAGGAAGTAGATATGGCGTCAAATCTAAACCGTGATTGAAAAAAATACTTGTCAATTTCACGCGGGAATAATAGATGATTGCGTTAGTTGGGGTAGGTAAGTAGCATTTCTGTACAGGTGCTGATGTGATAAATAAGAGATGCATAATAAAGAACAAATTGCACTTCACTCTCCTTAACCATAAGGGTTCTAAGTCCAGTCGAATACATCTGTCAAGGTATTCTATTTGCTGATCATAGCCTAATATGCGTTTCGTGAGGAGTCTTTGGACGCCTTCAACTTTTTTCTGTCTACTGATTTAAAGCTACTGCATAAGTGGGCACAGTATTCAAGTTTGGGGCGAATGGATATCTTGCATATAGCTAGTTTGGCTTCTGGAGTGTAAAAGTTGCGTAGCACAAAGCCGGTTAGACGTTTACAATCAGATACTACCTTATTTACATGTTCAGTAAAAGTAAGATCTGAGTATGTTATCCCGAGATCTGTGACTGTGTTCGTGTTTGAGACAAGGTCACCGTACATGTATAGACACATGCTAGGTTTCCAACGTCCGAAGTATGTTATCCAAGGCTTAGCTAGATTGAACGTTAACTGCCACTTTTCACTCCGATTACATGGACTATTTAGGTCTTCTTGGATTTTACTAGCAATATTCATATCATAATAGCTGAAATCATAGACAACTTTGAGGTCATCTGCAGAGAGGTATGGCTTGCCATACTTGATCATAGAGGCAATATTTTTTCCCAAGTATTTGTAATCCATCCAAAACATACCTGGGTTTTTTCGTTAATGCGAAGTCAATATTTCTTTAATTTTTGATGTGCTCCATTGAATGACTGGCTATCATACTGTTGCCACAAACCAAAGACAAAAACGTCAGAAGCCACGTAATTTAGCCATAAACCAAATTTATGAAACTTAAATAATGCTTATCCATGCCTCTCCATTTTGTGTGTCCTACACAGGTAGGAAAAATTATGTATTTTATTAAAACATTATTATTAAGT